>FIZR01031149.1:0-17654 GCA_900060175.1 Ferrisia virgata
ACTCCCTTTGAAATGTGGTACAAGAAAAAACCTGATATTGAAAATTTACGTATTTTTGGATGCACTGCTTTGGTAAAAAATCCGAATACAAAATCAAAGTTTGACAATCAAACCATTGATTGCATTTTTATTGGGTATGTGCCAAATGGGTATAAATTAAAAGTTAAAAACCAGAATAAAGTCATCACTGCGAGGAGTGTAATATGGCTTGAAAATGAAAATCCACCTCTTGAAATTCAAACAGAAATTGTATCTAACGAAACAGAGAATTTTCAGATTAATGAAGAAAATCACAAAATTGAAAACTCAATAGTAAACGAAGGTGTTGTGAATAATAAAAGACATCATGAATTTGATAAAAAGGGGGAGTTAGAAAGTTCAGAGGAAAACACTCTAAGGATAAGTAAACGCGTAAAATCACAGCCTGATTGGTATGGTGATGTTGTGACATACAACGCTTTGTTGATGGCAGAACATTTTCCAGATAATTTACCGACGTCTTATTCTGAAATTGGTTCACGACATGATAAGAATGAGTGGGAAAGGGCAATGAATGCAGAAATTGCATCCTTGAAAGAAAACAAAACATGGGAAATAGTAAAAATTCCTAATTGCGAAAAATGCAACATTATAGGTAGCAAATGGGTATTCGCGATAAAAATCGACGAAAACGGTAATCTTTGTCGCTATAAAACACGGTTAGTGGCTCAAGGTTATTCACAAATATATGGCTTAGATTACAAAGATACCTATGCACCAGTTGCTAGAATATCAACATTTCGAATTTTAATAACACTTTCAGTGCAATATGATTTGTTATTAGACCATATGGATGTCACTACTGCATTTTTGCATGGTGATTTGAAAGAAAAAATTTACATGCGTGTACCTGATGGTATACCTGCAAAAGATGACGAAGTTTGTCTCCTTAGAAAATCTCTTTATGGTCTGAAACAATCGTCACGTTGTTGGTACGAGAAATTCGATAATGTTTTAAATAAAATTGGTTTTAAAAATTCGTATTATGATCAATGCTTTTATTTTTACGATAAAAAAGATGTTAAAGAAAAACTGTATATCGTACTCTATGTTGACGATGTTCTTATCGCATGTGAAAAAAGCCAAACGATGCTAAAAATTAAATCGAAATTAAAAGAGTGCTTTAAAATGATAGATCTAGGTCCTGTGAGACAGTTTCTAGGAATACGAATAAGTCGCAGTGCTGATTGTATTTCACTTGACCAAACAGTTTATTTAAAAAGGGTTCTTCGAAAATTTAATATGGATGAATCACATCCTGTAAAAATACCATTAGATACTAAAATCGATTACACAGAACTAGATCGTAAAACAGATGGCGATAAACCTTGTCAAAGCGCTATCGGTTGTTTAATGTATGCCATGGTATGTACGCGCCCTGATCTTAGTTTTTGTGTAAATTTGCTGAGTCGATACCAGACGAAAAATAATATTTATGTTTGGAAATTAATAAAACGAGTGTTACGGTATGTCAAAGGAACAACCAACTTAAAATTAAATTTTACGAAATCCGATAATAAAGCATTCATAACAGGATACGCAGATGCGAGTTTTGCTGATGATATGAACACACGCCGTAGTACTTCTGGTCTCTTAATAAAATTGTTTACGTTATGCTCGATAACATGGGCGACAAAAACACAACGGTGCGTGTCATTATCGAGTATGGAGAGCGAATATATTGCCGCCTCTGAATCAGCAAGAGAAGCATTATGGCTTAAAAATATACTAGAAAGTATAAATATTTTACCACAATTACCGATGTCTATAACAATTCTTGAAGATAATCAGGGTTGTATAGCATCGGCAAATAGTTCCGACCATAAAAGGTTGAAACATATTGATATAAAGTATCACTTTATCAGGGAGAAGGTGACAGAGGAATTAATTAATTTGATCTATTTGCCAACAGGAGAACAGGTGGCAGATTTGTTTACAAAACCTCTTCCGGTAATCGTTTTTGAGAAACACTGTAGAGCAATTGGACTTTATGAATGATTATATGTATACTCTTTATATAACAAATAAGTACTTAATAACTAAGAAAAGTATTTTTGAGGGGGAGTGTTGATTCATGCAAAATAACTTTTCTTAGAAGCATGAGTCTACGGCACTTCCCTTCCCATGTAACATTATCGATAAGAACCTAAACTGTTTATTGAAAAATAAAACGTTGAGTTAGTCGTCTATTTCTCTCTGCTTTAATAGTACTCACATTTTGATGAGCAATTTTTTTGTCTCCAGAAAAAACAGTGGATGAACATTTTCTGATACTTGTTCTGTACCTAAGTATGCTCTGAGTTTGTTCCTCACATAGGTAACTCCCCTCCAAATTGAGTTAGAGTGGTTGAAATTTGGTGTACCGATTTAGTACAGGTGTTGCATAAATGCCTGTCGGGGGTTTTACCTATTCACTCCAAAGTACACGTACATACACACTTGTATTTTTCATCACATCTCAAGCCTCAACATAACGATATGCAAAAACTGGAGCAGATTTCGTCCTGCTAAACAATATGTAATCTATTCTATACGACTGATAGTTATTTCGCAACACTGGTTAATGAATGAACCGGCGTGTTTCTTCTTTAAAAAAAAAAAAAAAAATCAACCTACCCTACGAAATAAATCGCACGAAAACAATATTTCGCACGAAATTGCCACAAACACGCTTTTTTATCGTACAATATACCAGCAGGTAGATACTCGTATGTATATTTATGCGTACGCGCGCGTAATTCAAAAAACAAAAAAAAAATCTAACGATGTGAAAAAGATTTACACGATGGAATATATTTACCTGACACTTTTTACCCATCAGTTCGTGCACAGAGAAAACAATTTTTTCCAGTTCCGACCTCGTTATACAACCATCGCCGTTTAAATCGTACAATTTGAAAGCCCAACGTAGTTTTTCATAAATAGAACCTCTTAATAATGTTGATAACGTGGTTAATAAATCCTGCAAACAATAATTTGTCGCGGCGTTAAATGAAAATTTAATTACACCTACAGCTACGCTATAAGGTTAACTAAGTATAGGTGTAGATAAGTACAATACATAACATATACAAACTACATAATAGGTAGGTCTACATTGGTAGGTATGTATAGGTACATAAACAAAGTATAGAAATTCCGCATATATTCTAGCCATATAGGTAGGTAAGGTACAGGTACCCTATGGTATGGTGGAAAACTAGCCGAAAATTCCACACATCTCGGTCATTTTCCGGCCATTGTTAATTTTCATGCCGCGGCGCGCCGCGCCGCCAACGAACTCGAAAGTACACAGCGAAGCAGAGGTCCTCGTTTAGTTAATTATTTGGCGCCTTTTCTCTCTTACATCCTCATCAATCTGCGGCCTTAATTTATACCGGATTTTTTTTTCTTTTTTTCGTTACCGTATCTGTACCCAGCATCTATCGTGGGAATTTCTGCTTTCGAATTCGAACAGCCATTCTCGAAATTTTCCTAATTCGTAATCCCACAAAACAGCCAATCCTATGTACAAATGTAGGCATAGGTCTGTTAGCTGCAGCTCGCTCGTTTCGAGTCGATAGGAAAAATATTAAAAAAAACGAACACGTTTATCTACACAAATCTATGGAGTTTTTATTTTATTTTTATACACAAGCCGACATCAAAGAGGCGCCATTAATACTGTAGGCATTACGGTTTTTACATTATTTCCGTATATATGAACCGAAATGAAGAAAAAAAATTGATCAAGCTCGCATTTAGATGCTAAAGCCGTACACGTCGCTGACAAATTTAAAATTACGTTCGTTTGCCAAGCCCGAAATGAAACCAAATACCGAACGAAAGAGTAGCAGAAATAAAAAAATTTACCCGCCAGACACCGCATTACTACTCGTATATACCTTCTTATAGCTCTTATAATAGGCAGGAAAAGTTTCAACTTAATTTATATTTTGATTCGCCATTTCGTAATATTTATGTAGATACTTTTTAGTTAGAAGTTGTAATCATTTCCGCAGATTTAATAGTCGTACTGGTTACTGCATTTTAACTTCATGTATATGCATGTAGGGGTATGTAATATAGCAGCTGTACTGTGGTCACATTTCAAACTCGAGGTATATATGTAGAGGATTGTTTTGTTCAACATAGTACCTACCTATGCATGTACAACAATAAAGAATGTTTCTAATGTTAGCGAGTATTTAGCTACCTTTTGTTTAGTTTCCATGAGAAGGTACATAAAATTGCGACCCATTTTAAAAAGGGACATTTGAATAGAGGAGTTTTTTTTTTTTTTTTTTTTTTTTTTTTTAAAATGAACTAAACAAAAGCCAAGTATTTCTATACTATGCCTACTCGTGACAAACGAATGAGCAAAGGAGTAACAGGGGCGAACAAAATTTTAAATACATTTTGAAAAACAAAACTAACTGTAAGCGGGTTTTAAATTTATTTTCAAGCTAAGTATTCGCAAAACTTTTCAAGAAGGTGTTATTTATTCGTTGCTTTCAACGAAAAAGGATGAGAATTGGAGCAAGTACTAATGTTATAAGGATAATACTTGCAGCACTTGTGGAAATTCTCTTCAAGTTTTTGGTGATATTTTGTGTATATACTTATATAGCTATACAGGTATCTGCTCGGCGCCGCGCTGACGTTTCAATTTTTGGCTCTTTTTTTGGAAAGTTGGAAAAAGCTAGAGAAAGGGAAAAAAGTTACGAAATTATGTCAAAAGAACTTGGTAAAAATTTTAGATACGAAATATGCCTAATTTTCTCACCTATTCTAACTCCACAATTTTCAAAAATTCCGGCTACAATAAGTCGTTATTTTGTATTAAAATTTTTTAAATAATGGAAAAAACTATTTTTGAAAAAAATTTATGCTCAGAAATTTTGAACCGAAGGGCCGGCATGCTGTAGTGGTTAAACCGCGACTCACTAAACGAGAGGTTGTAGATTCGAATCCCAGTGCGGGCAAAACATACGTGTAATGCATTGCGTGCATTTAACAACTCTTACACGCTTACGTTCCGAGCACTATCAGTTACAACAGAGATAATTAGATAGCACGCCACCTATTATCAGAATCAAAAAGCTTGTAACTGGTTTGGACGCCTACTCGTGACCCATTGCTGAATTCAGGTTTGTAAAAACCCAGCTAGCGATGCGGTGAGTTACCGGTAGATAGCGTAGAAAGCAACGGGAAACTACTTCGCGAAAGCTCAATAAAGACCTCCCTAGAAACCATCCTGATACTATACGCATAGAGAACTCGTTCGTGTTGACCTCACCCACTTCGGTGCATCAAAGTATGGGAGATGGTCGATTTCAGGCGACTTTAGACCTATTTGATCAGAAAATTTTCGCTTTTATTGCATTTTTCGTAGAGTCGCCAATTTATATTTCGCAATTTGAATTGAAATTTCAGAGAAAATTATATTTTTAATCATCAAAAACTGCATTTTTGGAGATATTTCAGTCCTTTACATAATTTTTTGCTCGTGATACGAGTAATTTTCTATAAAAGTTCAAATTTTATTTGGCCATTGAGAGGGCTGGTTATAACCCTCAAACCCCATACCTCCTCTCCCATACTTACGGGCCTGCCACGAATTCACCAATCAGCTCACCCAGTAAAAATCCACGATAAACTATGAAGCATGTTAGGAATCAAAAAATCCAACAGATGTAAGAACACCATCACTTGACACAAGAGCCGCGACCCCACGAAGATAAAATGAATAGAAAAATGTGAGGAGTGAAAGGAAAAAAGGGCCTTACAAGTTATTGCTATCACATATTATCAATTTGGTAGTTCCAACCTACAAAGACACATGTAGGACTCTTACTGAATATACGTATCAAAATTTCGACAACCTGCCTCAATTTATAGAGGAGATGTGGGAAGCTCAAAAAATAAGAAAGGTTACCCAAAAAATTACTTTTTCGAGGCTGTAAAGGTGTGCAACTGTGCAATAGGGTGAGCCAAATCTAGACTTTTTTTGTAAATCTGCAAATGGTAGAGTTGCAACGGTTGCGAAGTGAAATCGCAATGATTAGGTAAAAATTTCACCTCTTTAACTAGATTTTTTAATCTAGCAAAACTGACTCCAAGTTTGTTATTTATAAAAAATTTTCAAAAAATTGAAAAAGAAATATTTTTAAAATTAAATTAATACGCATATTTACATCCAAAATTATTTTAGTGCACTTCACTTGATTCCTAAGTTTTTTTTGTCACTTTTTTGCTTTTTTTTTGGTTGCGATTTTCAGAAAATCTGTGAAGAAAATTTCATTTCGCATAAATGATTTTTCAGCGGCGGTACTTAAAGAATGGTTTTTTCGTGCTTTTCGAAAATTTTTTTGATTCATTAAAAATTTTTTTTAGTAAATTCATAGTGAAATTTGTAGTGAAAAGGGTTAATTACTCTTGCCTTCGTTCAAAGTTCAATTGTTCTCTAGGGTCTAAAATAGATGAAATATGTCTCTTTGATAGTTTTTTTTTTTTAGAAATGCATTTTTCCAATTTTTAACAAACTACCCATTTTTTAATACCCCTGAAAATCACCTATAGGAGGTAAAAGTGAAATATTGCATTTAATCATCTGAAATTGATTTTCTCTATCCATTTTAGGAGAGCTCTTCTTTAAAAAAATATCTGTTTGTTTTTTCAGGAAAACCGTAAAAGAACACAAAAAGCGAAATTGTATTAAAAAATCTTAAAAAAATGGGAAAATGGTGAAAATTTACCAACAATGATAACTTTCGTTATAAATATGTGTAATAATTCCATGTCTGGAAAAAATTTTCCAGCTTTTTTTTACTAATTTTTTAATAATTTTCTTGAAATGGCGAACTTTAAACCAGTTTTGCAAGTTAACAAAATAAAACTAATGCTGGGAGACTTTAATGTTGAAGTTGAGAAAAGAGATAGCAGTAACGCTTACTATGGAGTAGTAGGTAGTCATGGTCTAGGAACAAGGAATAGTGAACGCGGAGGTAGGCTTACCCAGTTTTATATGGAACAGCAACTTGTGCTGGCGAATATCTTGTTCCAACAACATAGGTAATCGCAGACTATATACGTCGAAGTTGTATGATGGTCACACTCATAATCGAATTGATTACGTTCTAATTTAGAATAGATGAAAATCGTTGATCATAGAGCTGTTTCACATGCACAGGATCAATATAGATGGCACGCTCTTTTAGGTGCAATATGGTTGTAAGCGAATAGTTACAACAGAGATAAGTAGACAGCACGCCATCTATTATCAGAATCAAAAAGCTTGTAACTGGTTTGAGCGCCAACTCGTGGCCCACTGCTGAACTCAGGGTTGTAAAAATCCGACTAGCGATGCGGTGAGTTACCTGTAGATAGCGTAGAAAGCAATGGGAAACTACTACGCGAAAGCTCAATAATAAGACCTCCCTAGAAACCATCTGATTCTATAGGCATAAAGAACACGTTCGTGTTGGCCTCACCACTTGGGTGTATCAAAGGATGGCAGATGGTCGATTTCAAGCTACTTGAGACCTATTTGATTGAACACTGTATTACTGCACCAAGCAAACGTAGCCGTACACCCATGGCTCAGATAAATTTTTTTCTAAAGGAGGGGAGTTATTTAATTTGTTTTTTTTACTGCCTCGCCTGAGATGTCACCCCCCTCTCCAAAACTACTCCAGCTACACGCCTGTCTACCTGTCGGACTTAGAACGCACCCCACTTCCCTTTTACCACAAATTCGTCAATAATATCTAAGGCGTACCTAAGGGGTAAAAAAGAATTATGCAATGCCCAAGCAAAGTGAGAATCAAAAATTTCAAAAATGTTGATCATTTTATATTTTTTTGAACATAAATCTTCCACCATCATTCTTCCTTCCTCAATGTGATAAAATTACTTCTTTCCTGGAATAACTTCAAGAGTTAATCTACTTTTTTATTAATTGTGTGCAATAAAAAATGCCCAGCTTCTCAAAACTTACCTCTTATGGAGAAAGCGATCGAGATTATAAATTACCCTAACGAAGCGAGGGTGAAATTTTTATAAAATTGAATTTATTTCCCTTTCTAATTGACTTAGGTAGCTGATTTTAGGATATTTTATGCAACATTAAATTCTCTATTGATCGATTTAAAAACAATTTTTGCAATTTTAGCATCTCAATAATCCCTCTTCTAAATTCGAACAAAATTGAATTTTGACCCAAAATCATTCTCGCTGATATACATTTAATTCACCCCCAATTTAAGCCTATTGGCTGAAATTGAGTAATGGAATTGAGTAAATTATTCCAGTCTGTATGCACAAAAAAAATAATAACAATAAGCATCTAACATCACCGACAATGGTCTTAATGGTCTTACTCTGAAATTCCAAAATGGATTTTGTTAATAGTTTTTCCTCATCCGCCGCCATAGGCCGATCAGACTTTCCAAGCATTGAGCAGCTCGTATTTAGGCTCAAAAAGTATAAACTAAAGTTCACATATTCGAGATTACATTTCATATACCTAATAATATTATAAAAAGATGAAAATACTAATTTTATAAGGTTCCACGTTCCTTCTTTCTACCTTACTCAACTTCTACGGGCAGTGCACACAAAAATACACTAAAACCGAAACCTAATCTGTTCCTAAATAATTCCTCATATTCTATACAGTGTACATATTATACATGACCGTACATCCTCATCTTATAAAACAAACAAAACAGAAAAGTAAAAACACCTCGTACAGCATCATTTGTGTGAAATCGACACTGCCCTTTGCCTGTACTCGAATAAGATCGGTTACTAAAACGACATCGCGTCGTTCCAATCGCGTTTTTATGGTGATTGCGCGAGAAAACAATTTCTGCGAAAGGCAGATCCCCCAACGGCACCGCACCTCAACCTACAACCCTTCGCGTGAAACAATAAATCGACATCCATCGTATCGCATCCTATCGTTTTAGGTATTACGCGTAAAATTACTGTAGAAAAAATTGCGGTAAGGCCGCCTCGTTATGCAAATGGATAGGCTATATGGTAAGCGTACCCGCGTATACTCGAACGTATAACAACGCTTTGACATTGTCTTCGCCACATCGCCTTTTATTCGTATTACAAATCGTGTACCCAGCATCTACTTCCACTCAGTCTACATTTCTGCACACTGCATAAGACGCTCGCAGCTTTTTCTCTACGCGAGTCGGTATCTATCTCTTATATGTACATTATACGCAGCGATATTATACGAAGAAAAATTGATAATAATCGACAAAATTGACGCGAAAAATTGGATACTAAAAATGAGATTGGTGTTTGTTCATTTTTATACGAATTGTGCCGCATACGTACACATATATGTAGTTTAGTATACTCTATTCTCATCTCTTCACATTCTCTATCTACACTGGCATATATAAAAGAGTATTTCCAAATAAGAATAAGCGAAACGTCCTTGACCTCAGATTTTCAAAATTTTCACAAAACATCATTGGGTATCCCTAAACAAATTTTAAAGTCATTAAAATTTCCTCAACCCCACCTCCTTTACTCAGAGTATCGAAAAAATGTTTTTTTTTTTTTTTTAAAAACGCGTACTTGAAAAATCGTGATTTTAATCCACGTTTTCAGAGGAATGAAGGGTCTATCGACGTAAATTTTTCTAAAATTTTCCATTCCTCAGAGGGGGAGAAATAAACAAAAGAAAATTTTGAATTGCAGCAGCAGTACACCCTTGAGGGGTATATGGAATTTTTTTTCACCAAAGTATGTGTTTTGACGAGTATAATTTATTCGATGTTTTTCAATTTTCTGAAGGATTAAGGCCATTTTTAAGGACTCAAAAAATACTCAAAAATGTTTTTTTTTTCTCAGAAATCATGACCAATACGCTAAAAAAGTATAGAAATGAAGTTGTTCAGCGTGAAATGTTATATCAAACAACGCTATTAAAATTTTGACTGAGTAACGTAAGTGTAGAATTGAGATGAGAAGGTAGATGTAAAGGTCAAAATACTAACGAGAGATTCGGATCAAAAATCAGCACCGGACTTGCATTCAACGTGTCTCATTTAGTCAAAAAGTCTTTCAGCATAAGAAAAAATTACAATTCTGTTCAAAAAAGGGCTGCATGTCTCCCGACCTACTCATATAAGGTTGGGGGTTGAAACTAGCGTCGATCGTTTGTGCTTCCTTAGTGCTCGTTTGTGCACGCAATCATTTCATTTATGGACCTCATTGAAAAGTGGTTGTGGGCCGAGGATATGCAAATTTTCAGAAGAATGCTAGGAGGTTGAAACTAGTGTCAATCGATTTTGCTTCGAATGGTCGAAATAAGGTTTTAATTGAGGTCAAATTGTGAATTTGACTTCATTATTGTATTCGGGGAGTTCGATTTATGCGAAAACTACACCAACATTATCAACCTAAGTATTGCCATAAATTTGGGAGAGGGGGGTAACACTGAGCTTCAAAACGAAAGCTCGAATGTTTGGTGCGACTATCCTACAATTTTATTTCGATACATAAGTAATAAATAAGTAAAACTTGAAAACGTAAGTTGTTTGGTATTAAAACGAAAGTTGCTGTAGTAGGTACTTGAAAATTACTTTTTTGAACAAAATTACAATTTTTTCTCATGTTGAAAGTGGTTCAGAAAATTAGAAAAAGACTGCTTTTCGACTAAATCAGATATGCTGAATACGAATCTTGCGTTCATTTACCGCGCTAATCTCTCGTTCTCATTTTGACTCTTCACCTCCCCCCCCCCTGCAACCACCTCTACAATTCTGTAATTACTCTACCCAGCAAAAATTTTCAAGTCATAATCTGGTATAAAATTTCCAGCTGAACAACGTTATTTCTATTCATTTTCAGCGTATTGGCCATTATCTTAGGAAAAAAAACGCATTCTCAAACACTTTTTAAGTTTTTAAAAACGGCTTAAATCTCAAAAAAAAATTAAAAACAATTTCTGAAAATTATATTTATCAAAAGACATACTTCGATGAAAAAATTTAGGCACTTTTCCCTTTCAGAGAAAAATTCTAGATCATGGATATGTAGCGAATCCGTGAAAACATTTTAACAAGAAGTACAAAAATCATTCATAATCATCTTTCATTGCGAATTTTTGAACAAAACCTTCAAAATCAAAAATATCACTTCATAAATGTAACATCAAAAATGTGAAATAAAAAATGTCACGTTGTCAGAAAATGACTCCCAGCGCTGAGACATATCCATGTCAAACTCGCCAATTTATTTTCACATTTATTCTGAAATTTTTCAATTTCTTTGAATATTTTTATTTTTTATCATTTTTTTTCAACTTTTTTCATCTTTCCATTTTTTGAGTTTTTGATCAAAAACTTTCAATCAAAATCCACGTTCTAAGAAAATGACCCCCAGCCCAAAGACAAATCTATTTTAATTTTTTTAATTTTTTAATTTTTGATTGTTTTTTATTAAATTTTTTTATTTTTTAAATAATTTTTTTATATTTAAAAATTTTTAATCATTTAAATTTTTTACATCGAAACACACATCAAAGACATTACATTGAAAATGTAACATGAAAAACGTTACGTCAAGAACGCCACGTTTTTAGAAAATGGCCCCCAGATCTCAAACATATCCATGTCAAAAAAGTTTTTTGCACCCATCTATAGGCTCCACAGCTGCAGCAATTCAAAGTTTATTTTTGTCAATTTTTCTCCCTTTAAGGAGTGGGAAAAGATATAACAGGCTAAGGACGTCGATTTGCTCTTGGGTCTCAGGATTCAAATTTTTGAAGAGACTATTTAGACTCTGATAAAAGATGATTTTTAAGCGTATTCGTGATTTTTTATCTCGTCACTGGAAGGGGGGCAGTAAAAAAATGCATTTACGGGCGGATTTTTACATTAATTTTTTTGCTCCTCGACATTTTTTTTCCAAACTTGGTATGAAAGGGATGATACCTAAGGGGAAAGTGTTGTGGAATTTTTTCAGATTTTTCGTACTTTTATTATGACTTTCAAGAGAGCTTTGAAAATTTTGAGGAGGGGCTTTGAAGACTCCATTTTAGAGCTGGAAACTTGACCAATTTCTTTCGAGTTATTGGAAGTATTATTTTTCAAAGTGGTGGCCTCTGTACAGCCTTTAAACCCCATTTTTTTCGTTCTTTAAATCTCAAATTAGCAACTGAGTATTAAGGTCTGTGGGGGGGGGGCGAGAAACCACTTCAAAAAATTTGAAAGAAATATGAAAGGTGTAAAATGCTCCTAAAAATTTTTTTCGAGTTTCCAGCTCTAAAATGAGGCCCTTCCACCTCCCGTTAAAGTTTTCAAAGCCCATTTCAAAGTCATACTATAGGTCCGAAAAATCTGAAAAAATTCCACGAAACTCCCTTTGGGTACCTTCATTTTCATACCAAGGATGAAAAAAATATTTTAAAAATTCGCGGAGAACAAAAATGTAAACAACACCCCAAAAACGCATTTTTCACAGTTCCACCTTTCAGTGACTTTTGAATTCAGGAAAATATAAGTAGATATTTGACGCAAGAAGTAACTGATCGACGAATCTAAAAAGTAAGCACCAAGCCTGACTTTTATAAAGTAACGGAGGTGTGAGAATAGTTTATTCATGGGATATAAAAAGGAGCGCTCCACGATGTTTTTTTTCCCTCCTCCCTCCAAAGTGCAGTGCATGTACACCAAATTTCAATGTTGAGGTTAAATTGTGAGAAGGAGGAATGGGACCAAAAATTAAATCGACCAAAAGGCCTATCTAAAGCCTCGATTAAATATTTTTTTAGTGGACTCCGATGCTAAGCTCTTTTGCTGAGTGGAGCAAGTTGATCAGTAATATAAAGACAATCTTAATCTAAGATTGTACCACTTACCCCCTCGCACCACAACACCTAATAACTAATGTTTCATTCAAAGCTGACAGGTGTATAATCGCCATTGAAATCATAAGTGCATCTAGAGATTTTTCAAGGGGAGGGGGCTAAACTGATTTTGAGAAAATGGTATTTTTTTAAGCCATAGGTAAATAGTACATTTTTCTGAGTTTAGGTTTCAAATTTTGAAGTCTCATTGCGAAAGGTCTGGGTTTTTAATGATTTGGGTATTTAAGTCAGTGTAAATGTAAAAAACTCAGTTTTTTCATGCCGGGGGGGGGCACAGCTCCAGTAATCGCCTCTTTGAGTGCGCCACTTATTATAACAAAGTTTATGAGAATCAGCCTGAGCTAAAGATACATACTAAAATTCAACCCTGTAGCTCCGTTACAAAGGGAGATACGCACATATTTATAAGACTTCTACTAAATGTGTATCCCAAATTGCACCCCTTACTTGAATTTAGAGGCGAAATGTGCATAAAACAGCCTTTTTTTTGAGGTTAAAAAGAAAAAATCCCCCCTTATTTTTCCCCTCTTCATTAATGTAAGCAGCTGAATTTTGGGTATGTTATACGACCTTTCATTCTCTATCAAATAATTTAAAAGTAAGGAATTTTTGCCATTTCAACCACTCAGCGCTCCCTCCTTCAAATTTACGCATGACTGAAAACCCGAGATCAGCCTAGCTCAAAAATATAAAATTTGACCTCAATGTTCAATACAAGTCTACTGTTAAACATTGGCCAATTTTGATTGACATCGAGCTGAGTAAATAATTTTTAGTTTTAGCAGGAGCAGAGGTAGAGGTGGTGGAATAAATATCAGATATGGCCAAACATGATCTCATTGATCTTCTAGAACCTCAGAACAGTAATTTTTTGATAATATAAAGAAGAAAAAATGTCAATTACTGAAACCAAAACTATCTATACAAAGTTGTTTTAACGTAAGCTGAATATTTAGCGCTGAGATTTTTCAAATTTCTTTCACATCTTATGAAAATAAGGGGAAGCCAAGGGGGTTGGACCACGAAGCAGTCGGGAGGTGAAGTTCCTTAGTTTTTCCCAAAAAATTTTTTTTTCGATACTCTGACCTGAGGGTGTGTGGAGGGGGAAATTTTTTTGGCCCTAAAATTTTTTTAAAAAATACTTAATGATGTTTTGTGAGAATTTTGAAAATCTGATATCAAGGGCATCTTTCTTTTAATCCCATCCGACAATACCTCCAGATATGTAGAGTGCTTATACCATTTATATCGTGGTAAATACAAGCTCCGGGTACGGTTTAGGTAGTATCTGTGTGCGTATATGTACCTCTCTACCTATATATACGTAGCAGGCGCGAAATTTTAACCATAAAATATCTTCTTGCCTTACGTCTCCGCGCCACCAAACCAGTGCTCGTTCGTCGTCTCATTTTGCCATTTACAAATTACACGCCGTTTAGGCGAAATTGAAAATTAACGAAGCCATAATCGATTTACGTTGAAACGTTAAATTTCGTCGGTAATTGCGCCTAGTAAAAGCAACAACGCTGGCAGCAGCATCCAGCAGCCAGCAAAAGCATCTACATCGTCGTTATTTGGTAAACATAGAATTAAATAGAGAGCGAGAGAGACAGAGAGAGTGAGAGAGAAGCATAGTGCCATCCAAAGAAACTTTAAAATACCTTGTGTATATTCGATTTAGTGGCAGCTCTCGTACATGGTGTAGTAGTATACTCGTTCGTATAACGAAGTCAGTGAAGAGACCAGACCAGACAAGAAAGACAGAGAGAGAGAGAGAGAGGTACTATAAAGGGACGGAAATTGCCTACGGTAGTCTCCAAAGAGAGTAAATGAATTATCAACTGGACTTTAGGGAGCTTTTCGTCGGCATCGGAATAGAGTCTGCGCGCGTTCGCTTTTTCAAGAATTAATTAACCGGCAGCACGGACGAGCTTTTGTATTAAGATAAAACCATTGAACAAAACCCTTTTAATTAAGAGAAAAGAGAGCAGTAAAGTAAGATTACTATATACGTTCAAGTATCCATTCTCCGCTAGAGTGAGATACACATAGAATGAGAGAAAATTTACCTACCATAGACAAGCTATATAACAATCGTAAAATTTCGACTTTACTATATCCCTCATCTATCGTTCACTTCTTTGCCTTCTATATATATGCCTGCGTAATATGTACCTTCGCTTTCCCCCCCCCCACAATATCGCGTATAAAACACTCTATTTTATCGTATCATCGCATCTACTAGTCTATAGGTAGGTTGCTTTATAAAAACACGTGAATCTTTCCATCCTCATCTCCACCTTGAACTACCTTTCGATTACTTTTTATTCGTATATAAAAAGTGTTGAATTAAGGGCATTGGTGAAAGACAAAAAAAAAAAAAAAAAAAAAAAAACCAAGGCATTGGAAAAAAAAAAAAAAAAAAAAAAAAAAAGAAAACCTCGGCACAGAAGATACACAACGTGCACAGCACACAACACTAAGCATACAGAAAATAAAGGAATAGAAACCTATAAGTATAGAAAATAGGCATAAAACGGATAGGTATTCGTTTTGATGCGGAGAATCGTTTGGTTTTTATTTTTATCTGATGAACGAGTAATACAGTATCATTCGCTATGCGGAAAATTCTATACCTAATGGCAACGTTTTTGTGAAAAACGAACCGGAAAATTATATACATAGCTAGTCGCAAAATTAAAAGGAAAAAGAAAACAAAACGAGAAAAAAAAAGAAGCAGAAGAAAATTGCGAAATATTAAGAAACGAAAAGTATAAGGGGGAAAAAATTGTCGAATAAAAGTTTTCTTTGTTGTTGGTCTTTATTTCTTTCCTTTTTCTTTTCATTTTATCAAAATGTTTGCTCAAAGTAAATACTCGCATTTTAGTCGGATTGTTTTTAAATTCCTCTCCGTCGTTTAATTTCTTCTTCTCGCGTTTTACGTAGTGTCGTTTTCCGATTATCTTTAATAAATTGCGGTCTAGGTCGTGTCGCGCCTCGCTTCTGCGTCATTTTGGCGAAATTTGCCCAACGTAATCTGACGAAAAATAGTAACCTCCTTCGTCGATAGGAATTTTTTGTTTCGCGACAAATGGCTATATTTTTGGTCACGTAAAAAGAGTCTTTTTCCCCCACCCTACTTCTCCTTCTGGATCTCTTCCTTTACTTATTTTTTGCACTCGGTATGTTTCCTTCGAGTTTTTATTTTAGCCGATGAAACAGCGACGGAGGAAGCGGGGGGAATTTACACGCACGCTAGTTTTGTGTTATGGTACCATGTAAGGCCTATGTGTAATACGTAATGTACCCTTATCTAAACTGTGTTATCTCGTATACGCAGTCGAGCTCATTTTTGCGCCCTGTTAATATGTAGTTGGTGGCCTGACGATACACGCCGCTGAAATTATCAACCCCTGGAATATCTCTAAGGCAAACCAGACTCTCTATTTTTTTCCCCCTACGAGTGCACTATACATATATATATATACACATCCATGTACGTAGAAGTACATTACACACGCACACATTTTACAGCACAAGCTCTAATACATATAATTTACGACTTCTTATCGGCCATTTTCTTCTTCTACACTATGGATACTACATAGAAAATACATATAGTAACATGCTACATATATATATGTACTACTTATATAGATTTGAATCACGTATAATTTAATTATTCGACCATCTACGTTATACATAACATCCGTTTTGGGAACGATTCATGGCAATGAGCCATGCGCCATGCTATACCGAAGTTTTAAATCTTAGACCATTTTCCAATGCAGCCTATCGTACACGTACGTATAAGTATAAAAATGTCCTCTAGTAAATTTGAGCTACATCTTCGAAACCAGCATCTAACGAATAAGTCAGCACGATATCGTAAATTACTTCCCAAGAGAGAGCAAAGACCTGCTTATTGTTGAATGCTACGATATCTAGATATTTGTACCAGCCCAACCTAAACCGTAACCTATACATCCGAGTCATTGCACTATTTATTATATTTTGATGACAGTAATTTTTTACAATAAGTTACACATTTATACGATATTACGCTCACAAGTGAGAGAATATTATCGATGTAATGCACCTAATTATAAGAGCAATTAAGGATTTTCATAATTACCTTAAAACTAATAGCTCCATTACAATTAATATCAAACGCTTTGAACACATAATGGGCGTATTGAGTCGAATCTGTAAGCAAAACGTAGATAATTATCAATTTAGTAATAAAACATGAAAGAATAACAAAATCATTATGTAAAAATAAAATCATCGTTTTGAAGCTTTACCTTCCTCTCCTATAGATAGTATCTCAGTTGAACTACCTCCTGAATTTAGGAGAAATCTAATATCCAACAAATTTCTTGTGTTTGCAGTATCAGACTCAACAAACCCTATCAGAACCACTATTTATTCATGCATCAAAAACCGTAATTTGTACAATGAAACCCTAATAACAGATTTTGTATCAGTACTGGAGAATAACAACATAACCATATCAGACCTAAACCATGAAAATCCAAAATTCCCTCAATAGCTAATTCAACTTCCTGATATTAATGTAACTATGATCAACTACCGCAACAGTGAGTATCCACATCATATCGTCAGAAGATTATACCAAGAAAAAATTGACCAATATCAAGGGTTTATTCAATGTTTCAGAGATGGATCCAAAATAGAAACCGATTACGTCGGATATGCTTTTTCCATCAATCAA
>FIZR01031161.1:0-16131 GCA_900060175.1 Ferrisia virgata
AAAAAAAAAAAAAAAAAAAAAAAAAAAAAAAAAAAAAAAAAAAAAAAAAAACGCTATAAAAATAAGAAAGAAATTCATCTCACCTCTAAATATTGTCGATCGTGTCTTCCTTTTTGTGGTAATGTTTTACTGCAATTCTTCGAGCTGACCGCTAAACCGGTATCTTTGACGAATTGCCTGTCTAATCGTCCTTTCTGCGGTAATGTTTTATTTTTTGAGCTTTTAATCAACGTGGTGGTATCTTTGATACCGCACCTCTGCAACCAACAAATCACAAATTACTCTCAAGATCGAGAACGCGAATGCGAATGCGAAATACAAATATCAACGCGTGCAGCCGTCCGGTCGCTAGTTTCCGCAAAACTACCGGTCCGCGAATATGCGTAGGACATTGAGCATAAACCACGCCGCACCGCACCGGCATGCATTGGCCATCGTTAGTGATGAATACGTATGCGTAATGAGAGAGCGACAAAACGAAAGAGATGAATGATTCATGACGTGAAATATTTCGGGCATTTGCTTTGTAATTAGCTTTAATGAGAAAAACAATTAAATTTCACAACCGTTAGGTAGTTCACTGACTGGGCAACAACACTAAATCGAGCAGAACGCTCGCGTCTAAGCCAAACTACTCGTTTATTGGATACGTACACGTACACGTAGGGTATGATTACGTTTTAGCCCACATCACATCGTGTGTACGTCTTCGTAATATCCAATGCTGCCCCATACCCTCACAGCATCCTCAACTCGCTTCAAATTCTCGAATGGTAATTTATTTTAAGCGATTCTTATTCAGCACAGTACAACTTACTAAATTTTCTACGCACAAGATGAACGTGAACAATAAAGCTGTCGTTTACGTCATCATCTTTCGCAAAAAGGGTAAGGTAAACATCGGCGAGAACAGTTCAATGGCAGCAAATTAGTTTTTTAAGATCGATTCTGTTGCGCGGGTTCAATCTTTAGAGGGTTAAAAATTACAATTTTTGAAACGATACAAAAATACTACGCCAGGTGACGTTTCCAAAACAGCGTAATAACTTAAAACTATTGTACACTTTAAATCTGCATTATGCCGGAATACGTCCTCCAGCAAATAAGATGATTTGTGCTCGAGAATGCGAAAATCCTAAAAAAAATTACGTTCCGAAACTATGCATTTTACGCAAAAAATGTGGTCCAAACTTCGATTGAAATGTACCTATTCATGCTCAAAATTTTCAAAAATCAACATATTTACTCATTTAATAAGGAAATTTTTCAAAAAAGAAATTGTACGTATTAATGCGCCCGTTTCAAAACTTCATACATTTAGCACTCGAGTAAATACAAAATCATATTCCTGTATTCCTTTTTCAGCTCTTGGTACCCACTGCATGGAATGAACTGAAATTAGATAATATCGCTGTCATCGTCGTATAAATCGAACCTTCTGAACACGATCATAAGGGTAGATTATTCATACGACTCTGTGTACCTCTTTCCAGATACCCTTCCAAGTATTACAAAAGCTGGAAAATGATACACTTGTAAGTAAAGCACCCACTTTACGTTCTCGGTTTCCTGGATGCACGAGGAGGCACGAATGAGAAAAAATAATTGGTAAATCATTAAGTTTTCAATTTTGTAACTAATCTGATTTTCTATGTCATATTGTCAATGAAAACCAGGCTATTTCAGTCTATCGATCAACGCTGGATGGGGGGGGGGAATACCAACAAAATCCGTTTTGGGGTCCCAGAAGACCATTCAGACCATTTTTGGCCATTGCAGATATTTATTTTAATTCTCTCTACCCCCCCTCCCCAGCACTAAAATCATTTATCCCGCTCGATAAGAATAAAAATCGCTCCAATTCGGTAAATAAGCTCATTTTGGCGACGGATTGAATATATATGAGTGGGAATGACCTAGGGTCAAAATTCAGTTAGGCCCGCACATTTGAGCGAGGAAGTGCTGAGGAGCTAAACTGCAAAACTTGTTCATTTTTAAGCCAATCAATGATTTTTAACAAATTTTTCCAATTTTTAGGTCAGTTTTAACGATTTTTTAAACATTTTCTCGTGCTTTTTGATCAATTTTCCACATCTTGTACGGATTTTTGTCAATTTTTCATTCACTTTTCGACGATTTTCAACTAACCTTCTGGGTCAATTAGAAGAGGAGATATGGGGGCTTTTCCTAGTTTTTGACATTGAGAAAGGGCTTCCCCTCCCCCCTCCCATCCTCTAAACTGAGCTAGGAAGTTTAAATTAGTACGTAGATTTAGTAAGGACCATAGATGTGCCTTTCGAAAGTCCCCCCCCTCACAGGCCTAAAAAGGTTGTTTTTTGGTAGATTTTTCTATTTGTTAAGTTTGTTCTTCGTATAACTTCCTCCAAATTAAGATAGGAATGTGAAATTTAGTACGTAGATTTGGCATGGGTCCTAAATATTCCTGTTTGTGGTGTCGACTTTTTAGCCTCATTGCACCCCCCCCCCTCCCACCCTCTACTAAAATTCACCTAATTACAAGATTTCACGAAAATCAGGCTGAAAAAGTACGACGAAGCCATGCTTTTTATTTCTTTTAGCCTTTTGTTCGTGTGACTGCTCGCTTGAAATTCAACAATACGTGCTGAAGTCGAAACGGATGATTCTATCTCGCATTCAAATTTACCACTTTTGGCTCAACTAGGAACTTGTAATTTTAACACGGTGAGAGGGGGGAGGAGGGTTCAAGCCCCTTAATCTCTGTTGCCCCGCTACCACCTTCTGGGTTAATTTAGACGAGTTATTAACACGATAAAAGATTTTTCAAGGTCACAGCGATGAAAAATTTCGACCTTCTACAATTCTTCGTTCCCCGGCGGTAATTCATTTTAAATAATTTTCGTTACTTCCTGAAATTTCAAACATGCGCCAATTTTGTAATCGAGGTCATCCTCACTTTTATCTCGCAAATTGGAGCAAGATCGCTGAAACGTTCAACGTTACGATTTAAGAGGTTGTTAGCTCGATTTTCGTTGGCATATTGTTAAAGCAAACCAGGTTATCGGTTTTGGGATTCTAGACGACCAATGAGCACCATTTCTAGGCACCTACCATCTCGCAAACTAAACTCATTAACTCGCGAGTCAATCAAAACTGACCCAAATTACTGGTAGCGAATTAGGCCCAAATAAAAAAGGGGTTGGTCTTGGTTTCAAAATTTAGTAACGACTTGATTAAAATTACAGAGGTGTGCAAAGAGGTAAAATTTGCTACGATAGGGTATCAAAAGTTGGATACCATAACGAAAAATAAGCCTCCTGTGCCAATTATCCGATAATCCAAGAGTTGGCTGCTCGATCATTAGTCATCTCTTTAACTGGCGATGGATGAACCACACTTATATGGTTCAAATGCAGAAAAATTATCAGCTATATGATTTAAATCTTTGTCTTTGCAAATGTAATAAAAACTTTCGATTAGAAGCATTGCGAAATATAGGTACAGAAAAAATAAGTTTTGAAAAATCAGATTTGATAATAAAAACGAGCACTTTAACTGATAAAGATTTCACAGAATCAACTGCATATTCATATAAACCTTTCATATTTATTAAGAATAAAATCGCTCATTTTCTTCAACGTTAACTTTAAGTACATCTTTAACACGGAAAATAATTTTTTTGGAAATTTTCTATTCGTAATGATTTTAATTTCGGAAGCTGACAACTACGGTACATGTACATGCCTACGTAAATTGTCATCGTTGTGTTACCTTAATTTCGTAGAACGTCATTTTTTTCTTATAATTTCACACGATCGATGTCTAAGTCGATGATGAATAATGAGATGAGCAGTGAATCATGAGTAGAGGATGGTTAAAAATATGCGTACGAATACCTTGAGATAATTACGAGTAAATTTCAATTAGCGTTCGAATACGCGAGTACTGTATAAAATCAAAACTAAGTCAATGTTCGAACGATCGTACAAATACACGTACACGTACACGAAGAGCACACGAAACGTATAAGCAATAATATAACACGTACAAAAAGGTATCAAATGATTAAACGATATGGACGAAGAAGCGCGGCCACGCGAAAAATACACACTACTTATTGCGAGTACGCAATCCATCTACATATATATATATATATATACCGGGCATATCTGACAGCCTTATCACCTCTCGTCCATCAATTATCGCACTAAAAATACCGGCCAACGGAATCGAGCTAATGCTAATAGCAGTCGATGCGCGAAACTTAGCGAAAACAGATCGTTCGCGGGTCCATCACATCTTGACGTATATTCCTAGCACGTTGGGGTCGTGGTCGTGGTCGTGGTCGTACAGACATTGCCGTCCTTACGGGCAGATCTACTAGATACTGACTCGTGCTTGTCTTGTGCTTTTCGCCGCATAGCGAACTGAACACGAGCTGCGTTCTACCCGCAGCTCTAGCTATACGTCTTACCAGTTGGCTTCGTTCAAGTGGCACTTGAGGAGTGGCACACGAGATCGCAGATCCGCACCCGTTGCCAACAGTTCGACACAATTATGAGTATCACCCATTGAAGAATGAGAAAGAGAAAGAGAGACAGAGAGACGGAGAGATGACAGTAAAGAGATTTTTATACTTTATAAATTCATGCAAAGTACGAGGTGACACGCAAAGTACTACCAGGCGATATTAAACCTTTCGACTCGTGCCCACTATCTTTTTGTCTTCTTTTTCTTACCTACTGCCACTGGTTATACGTTTATTCCAGGCGCAGCAAAGAACGAAAGAAAAGACGAACGGAGAGGGTGCGTGTCCTCTCTTACACACACACACACCCATCCATACGCCAGTCCAAGCTAACGTCAAGCGTTTCCAAAAAGTAAATGAGAAAAAAAAAGAACATTACAGCACCACGTAATCGTTAATCATCGTCTAAATTATATCTACGACATACACATAAGGGTAAAAAGTTTCTCTTTAAATTACTTATTAAGTAAAGTATTACGAACAATAAAAATAAAAAAAGAAAAGATTCCTCGAGTTTATCACGTGGCGTTTTTCGTCTTCATCTATGCCCTTAAAAAATTCACCAATTCTCCTCGTCTCCGTTCTTTCTCTTTCAACGTTAAAATATCGTATTTTAATTTAACCCCACGACATCGTTGCGCAGTTTTTGATTACGAAATTCGATGATCATTTAGGTATTTTTCCTCGTATTTCGAATACCTCCTAATGAAGGTACACACAAATGCATACACAATATACAAGCATCAAGCTTTCGTGTTTGATCGAATTATAGTCATTTTAATGCGATTACTTTTCTTCTTTTTTTTTTTTTACCTCTTTTTCGTTTTTACGCGTAATTGCCCCTATAGGTAGGTAGCTGGGTACATCCGAACTGAGTAGTGCTAATTTACGCTGACCAACCTATCAGTAACAATAAGGTATTTCCCTAATTAAATGGGTCAGATTTTTAACTCGATCGAATTTCACTTGGCTCTCTGAAAATGGCATGTTTACGTGATCAAGTAATGAGTCATCTATTTGAAAAAAACAAAAAAAGTTCCTAATGGAACGTTCAATAATCCACGACGCACGTTTTAAAAGCTGTTTGTGATTGATCTTCTTTGCAAGTTAATGAAATTCTTTTCTATGTGACGACCAAACAGACACGCGTATGATTAAAAAGTATTGTTATTATTTCAAACAAACATTGACATGTTAATGGATTTTAAGATATGATCAACTTGTCTTTCCTTTGTGGGTTAGTAATGGAACGAAGTAGAACTTATAAAAATATTTTTACAAACTTCACCAGTGACTAAGCAACGGTTCATCCGAATAACAGAATTTTTAATGATTACAATCGAATATCTCGGTCAATTTTCATCTGCTGGTAGTAGACAGCTAGACACTCTACTTAGGTACTTTCTGCGCTGCTTTGAGAGGTGATAAATTGAATAATTTTAGGCGATTTCGTTGTAAATATAACAGACTGAAGTAAAGAACCAAATTTCAAGCTACTTTC
This sequence comes from Ferrisia virgata, assembly GCA_900060175.1. Lineage (NCBI taxonomy): Eukaryota > Metazoa > Arthropoda > Insecta > Hemiptera > Pseudococcidae > Ferrisia > Ferrisia virgata. The sequence goes on from FIZR01031161.1 coordinate 6,009, forward strand.
ATTTTAATCCCTATACCATCGACAAGACGGAAATATACTCTCAAAATTTTACCAAACTCGGTCCAACGAATTTCTCACAAAAAAAAAAACAAAACGAACATGTCCTGCAGTACACTTGTGCGAATAACAATATTTTTTCAATTTCATTTTTTTATAAATATAAGTTCGCATGTACGAATTGTACCAATTAACATATTATTCTGAGTAGACGAGTAGTTTAGAAGAATTGGAAAACAGAGATCTTTCAAATGTATCCTTCAATCCTTCATTTGATCTACACTATACTGTCTACATAGTTCACAGATGTAAATATTCAACTAAATTTCAACACCATACATCAATAGGATAAAGCTGCCAGAAGTACTCGTGGACTGGTACCGAAATATTTACCCGGAGTTTAACCTGAAGAGGACCTCTTGTAACTGCTTTTGTTTTTTTTTCAATTGCTCCACCCCCTCTCACGGAATCAACAACACACCGGTGAAAACCAAATTAAAAAAATTTTCGAATGGTGTTTTAATAAAAGACATTGATTTTTACAGAATTCTTAAATTGAAAAAAATTGCTGTCTGAGCGAAACGAAGACGAAGATTTAAAGAAAGAAGTTGAAAAATTAACGTATCAGGGAATTTTATTTTCTTCATTCTAAAAATTAAGATTTCAGGTGTTATGATAATTTTTTCCAATTTGGGATAGCATTAAGTTGAAAAAAGAAGCATAGCGTTCGGCCTAGGGATGGCGATATTTGGTATCAAAAATATCGAAATGAGAGATATCGATATCCGATATTTCGAAAACGTTGCTTTAGATGTATAAATTAACAGTTTGATTTTTAAAATAATTTAGGTTCTGGCAGTTCTGGTTAAAAAGCTGAATTTTTTTAAAAACAACCTCAGAATTTCAGAAAAAAATTCAATTTTAGGTAATTTTACATTTTCAAGTTGCAAAAAATTAAAAAAATCTTTTAAATTTAAAATGTCATTTTTACACTTCAAAATCGAAAAAAAAAGATTTAGAATGCCATTATACAACTAAAACACGTGACATATTACAATCATGAGAATTGAAAAAAAGTATTGCGAAGCGATGCTTTTTTCCTAATCAGGATTGCGGGTAGGAAGGATTCAATGGTGCTTAAAAGTCAAACCCCCCAAAGGGCACATTTAGGGTCTCTGCTGAATGTGCATACCCAAATTCAAGTTGCTAGTTTGATTTGGAAGGGAGTTATGCGAGGAACGAACTCAAAAAATAAGAAAAAACGACCAAAAAACCACCTTTTTTGGGCTGTGAGGCGGTGAAATGGGGCTGAAAGGTCGAGATCCCCAAAAGGCACATCTACGACTCCCCTCCCTAAATGTACATTTGTAATTTCAAGTTCTTAGCTCAATTTCGAGGGTTGTTATGTGAGGAACAAACTCAAAAAACTCAAAAAATGGGAAACCCCTATCAAAAAACCACTTTTTTGGGCTGTGAGGGGATGAAATAGGGTTGAAGAGTTGGGACCCCCAAAGATCACATCTAGGGCCCCAACTGAATGTACATACCAAATTTAAACTTTCCAGCTCAATTCGGTAGACAGATTGGAGAGGAACAGCTCTTTTTCGGGGTCAAAAAGGGGGAAAATCCCTCACATTCCTTCCTAATTATTCTTAGGAGGTTGATTTTTGGATATGTTATGCAACTTTTAAATCTCTATCAATTGGCTTAAAAAGGAGCAATTTCCGTATTTTTGTTTCCTCAGCACCCACTCCTCCAAATTGGGGCATAACTCAATTTTGACCTAAGTTTATCCTCACTCATATATATCTAATCCGCCGCCAAACTGAGCTGATTGACCAAATTTGAGCGATTATAATCCGTATCCGGTGGAGTAAATAATTTTAATGTCGGGGAAAAAATATAGAAATCATCTTAATAGTCTTATAGGACTCCGTAACGGATTTTGTTGATATCTCTCCCCTCCCCCTCCTCATTCGTCGTTGTTCGATAGACTGTGAAAGCCTGATTTTCATTGACGATATGACATAGAAAATCAGGCTAAAAAGAACATAACAGATAAATTTGAGTCAAGGGTTCCAGAAAAGCATTATCACCATTTTTGGGCATGTGAGATATTTATTCTTTTTAGTAAAAATTATTTACTCCGCTCGATACCGACCAAAATCGGATTACATTCGGATTCAGGTATTAGGCTTAGAATGGGACCGGGTTTGATGTATACGAGCGAGGATGACCTTGCGCCAAATTTCAGTTATGCCCAAATTGTTGGATGGGGTGCTGAGGGGCATAAATTGCAAAAATTGTTCGTTTTTGAGCCAATCGATAGGATATCAAAAGTTGCATAACGTATGCACAAATGAGCCTTCCAAGACAATTAGCAATTAGGAAATTAGATACGGGAAGAGGGGGGGGGGATCCTTCTTTATTGACTTCGAAAAAAGGCCATTCGTCGCGTATTTACGCTTCAAATTACACTAAGGAGTTGAGTTGAAATTTATTATCTAGTTATGTAGATTTAGTGAGGATCCTAGATGTGCCTTATACTGGTTAAAAAAAAGAACGCGTAGTGCTCCTTTTCATCTCAATATCTCCGATATTCCAAGAGAATCGATCAGGCTCAGAAAGCATCGCATTCTCATGTACAATTAGGCACATGTAAGCGTAACGCAATTGCTTCGTAAAGTGTTTCATTCGGAATAAAAATGAGCACTTCAATTATGCCATGCAAAAAAAAAAGCTTCACGTCGCGATGCTTTAGGAGTCAGGTTTTCCAGTTGTCCACGTTTCAAATTCGCAGTAAAGGTTTTGTATGCATCTTATCGATATTTTAGAATGGTACACATTTAGGTTCCTGTATTTCCTCCCGCGATAATAAATAACCATGGCTTGAAATATAAATTTGGAAATATGCGTAGGTACATTTTTAAAAAGATAGCCGACCTTTAATCTCTTCGTCATCGTTTCATCAGCGCGTTAAAATCGACGGCGGTGAAAAAAGATTTCCATGGAAACGTATTACGATTATCCATGTTCATCGTTAAATTTGGAAAAACCCCTTTCCGAGGCTGCAGCAGTGGTCCATTTGGACAGAGATGGCTGAGACCCCCAAATCGCACACCCTGCATATTTCGCCGACTTGTGTACAAAGTTGCCACTCTCTAGGCGAATTAACACGACCTGTACAGACGAGCAATTGTCGAAATATTTGTAAAATGATCCGAATGGACCGATTTCTTGGACTGTAATCGACGCAGACAGTTCATTTTTGGATATGTTACAGCTCTTTCGATTTCCTATCGATTGGCAGTGAAGATTTTTCACTTTGAAATTCTTCACTCCCACTTACCCCCATCCCCAAAAATGGACCTCTCTCAATTCGAACCATGGACCGTTCAAACTTTAATAGAAAAATATAGTCAGCGAGTTTTGGTAAAATTTTAAATTTCAGCAATTTTGGCCAGTATGGGTCGGAGTAGTTTATTTTTTTCTCTTGGAAAAACTGGATAAGAAAATTAAAAAAAAACATAAAACGATTGTAATAGTCATGGCTTCCCTTTGGAAAGCCTGACTAATTACACGTCAACATCCAAAAATCAATAAAAAGATGTACCGAGTGCCTTCAGAGCTTTAAATAAGCATTCCACACTAAACGACAGTACCTACACTAACACACTTCCAGTGAGTACAAGTAAGTATTACAATTACTAAAGGTAACCTAAGCTTCAGGCAATCTCTCGCTGTCGAATTTATGAAAAAAAAAAAAAAATAATAACAATAATAATAAGTCGAAACGGTAACGCTTCGGCTGCTACGATACTTGGTCACGTACCAAAGACCTACGCAGTGTAAGCACATATTCCATATGCAGTGGGTATGCTGGAAAACACTCTCGAAAGGACGTTCAACCATATTTACAACCCAAGTGTGTAACTTTTTACGTTCAAGTTGACTAAATAACGTGGAATCGGATTCAACGATTGAAGGGACCATACAACAACAACCGTTATAATGGAAAGCAAACCATCATAATACGATCATAATCATCATACGACGAATAAATCAGTACATAGCTTGCACCTACGTACTTTGGTTATATGTACATGGACTGCATAAAGCGTAAACGCGAAATGGCTTCGATTGTGTATGTAATCTATGGATGTATAATTGTGTATGTATATAGGTATATGTACATGTACCTATAATATGCACAGAGTGCACACAGCACACAGCACACAGTCATCGTTTCATGGTATGGTATGGTATGGTATGGTATGGTATGGTATGGTAGTGCGCGCGAAAGAGAAGAGAGAACAAGGAAACCCTCCTGACATCGGCTATCGCACATGATTCGATCACGATGTAACAACAACCAGTTTCATTCACCTTGCAACGCAAACACACATACGTGCATAGACGATGTACATGTGAGTGTAGGTATAGGTACTGCATGTGTATGGGTAGAGTCTAGGAGGCTGGCTGAGCAGTGGGCACGTATATGTAGCTTTAGCCGAAATTACAGACGAAACCGAAACGTCGCGTCGATCGAACGCGACCGAAACTGAGACTGAGACGGCGGTGCGATGCGGGCACGGACGGACGGACAATGCATTAGATATACGAGTAATTAAACTACCTAATTGCAGTTAAGACTTACGGTAGTAGGTGATGAGAAAGCAGAACAATCACGACAATTTCTATACGGCGAGCATTCGTTTCTACATTCGTGGTAACGCACCGGTGGCGGAGGAACTGGCGCTTGCGCTGGCGCTGACGATGATTTCAACGCTGGTAATTCAGCCGCTATCGAATTAACGGACGTCTGATTCGCAGCTCGGCTCACGTTCTGTTTAACATCGGCGGCCGGAGCGCGGTGAGTCTGACTTTGACTTTCGGACGGTATTAAAAAATCGTCCAATAAATAAAACGATTTGGCTCGCAGAGAAGGTTGATGAGCGTTGCATGTACGCGGCGTGCTCGCATTCGAGACTTTCAGCAAAGCGCCCAAACTTCTCCAACGTTTTTGCGATTGCTGTTGCATTTCGGTCGGTACTTTGTCGGCGGCCGCGTCGCTGCACGTACTTTTGACCGTGTTCTTGGCGCGTAGCTTGGGCGCCCACCACACGTTAGGATTCAGCAAACTGGCGCTTTTCTTGATCAACATTTCACGCAGTAAATTCGGTCGTTCGCGGTCGCCGCCTTTGGTGGTGGCCGTCATTCTCAGAGGTACGTCCGCGTCGACGTCCCCATCGCCGAACTCATCTCGTTCCGGTATCAGGTCGCAGCAACTGTAGTCGGCCGCCGACACGACGCAGGCTTCGGGAGCTCTTCGGACGCCGGCTACGAATCCGTACTCGACGTCGGCCGCCGTCAGCGTAGCCGTCCTCGAGCGATACGGTAGCTTTTCCGGCATACGCGCGATCGCTTCGTCGCCGTTACCGTGGTTGTTCTTCGAAAGACACGAAAACGACGCCGAATGGCGTAAGTTCGAAGGCGGCGCCGAACAGATTAACTGCACATCGCCCGTCTTCGTTTCCAGCCACATCATTCGCTGAACCTGAAATGACCAAATGAGAAAACACATCGTTAATAATCCGAATACCACTTCGAACACATATTACAGTACATATACATGTAGAACATGTATAGTCAGCCATGACTCCATCACTGTGCTGTGCGCTGCTGGAGGGACTCTTTGCTTTGCCATGCACTGTTACGCAACGTAACGAAATTTTTTTCTAACGTAAATTTTAGAATCGCCGACGCGACTTCTCTCAGTTCGCTGACCTTCGATCGAGCTATCGTACTCGTATTTCTTAGCACATGCATACAAGGCGCCAAGTATGCTATACTCGGTGTTTCCATTCATTCGCTACGCAATCACAAGTACCTAGACCCTAATAAGTATATAATGTCAAATGTGCATGTGCATGTGCATGTGCATTATGCAATAATTTCACTAAAATACGCCGGTGTGTACTTGAATGCAGTTTATGCAAACGCGTACAACGTGCCTACTACCTACCTACCTACCTACCTACCTACCTACCTATACAATACAGTGTGCTTCGAAAATAGATACATACTTGTGCACCTCATTCTAACGCGAATAAAAAATTCTTGTCTTTTTGTTCAATATCTTAACACATATTGCAAGTTGCTGAGCAGTTAATATGATGACAGTGACTTTTTTGAAATCGGATTAATCAATATGTTCTGATGAAAAAAAAAAAAAAATTAGAACTGTAAAGCAGTACAGATTTCAGAAAAATGAGGCTTTCTCATCTAACCTTCTGCAAAAAATTTTTTTTTTGCTGATTTTCGTTGAGTTTCCGAAATCATTACAGATCTCAAATATCTCATTTCAGCTGTCTTCACTTTTCTTCAAATTTTTTTCAATACATGTGCTTAATGTGACTATAGTACTACTTTCGTGCTGATTTCATAGATTTTTGAGAAAATATTTTATCGTTCGAAAGGTGCGTTTCTCAAAACTTCCTGTCATGCAAATGGTGTCAGGAAATGTAGCGTCACATGATGCAGTTCTGAAGTGAGACTTTTACCAGCAGAAATAGCACACTTCTGGCAATGCTTCAGTCAATCAGAGATCATGAAATATTTGCCAAACTCATGACAGTGACATTGAAATGGTGCGATTGTAGCATCGGGACGACTCCAAATGACTTCCTTATGACATGGCTATGACGCTATGGTGATGTATTAGTGACATGTTATTTGACACATCAGTGGCATCTTTTTGACGCGAGAGTGGCACATTTCTGACATGATAATGGCACACTTCTGATGCAGAAATAACACCTTTTGTAGCGAAAGTGATAGGTTTCTGGCATATTTCATTTCCCATTGTACTAAACTGTTATACATATAAGGTAATAATTAATTATTTTTTTATTTATATCAACTTACGAAATTTTTCAACTTTTTTTGTCGGTGGTGGGATTCGAACCTGGGACCTATCGGATAAAAGTCGACACCTTTACGAACTCATCTTGCCTAAAGGGCATTAACTACTCAATTTTTTGTTCCTGACAATGATGCGACATTTATTTGACGAGGTATTGGAACAATGAGGATACACTGTTGACATAATAATGAAATGCTTCTGACTTGATTACGACACTTATGTGACTTAGTAATGGCACGATTCTGACAACAGTGTAAAATTGATTTGACACAGTTGAGATAAGTTTTCGACTCGGTTTTGGTAGTATACTATTGCCATACTGATGACATCTGACAAGCTTTTGACTTGATTACGACACATATGTGACTTAGTAGTGACACATTTCCACAACAACATTATGACGATATTCTGACACAAATGTGGCACGTTTCTGACACCATTTTAGCACTATTTTGACCCAATTGTGACATACCTTCATTTCGATGTATCACAATCCAGTCATAAAATTCTACATTTGTGTCAAAAATACGTCACAATTGTGTCAGAAATGTGCCAAAGTAGTGTCAGAAGCATGTCATAAATGTGTCAAAAAAATTTCATAATTTGGTCAGAAGTATGCCACAACTGTGTCAAAATTGTTTCATAATGTTGTCAGTAGCATGCCACCTCCAAGTCATATTAGCGTTGTAATGAGGTCAAAAGCATGCCAGATGTCATTATAGTGGCAATAGGGTACTGCCAAAACGAAGTCAGAAGCCTGTTACAACTGTGTCAAGAAGGTGCTTTAACGTTCTTAACAGCACACCATTATCAACGTCACATTCGTACCATAATAACCAACTAAAACGTCAAACATGTGGCACATTATGTGCGTCAGAAATATGTCAATCTTGTGTCGCAAAAAGTATCAGCTAAAAAATCAACTTCATGCCATATTTGTGCCGATAGAATATAATCTTACAAGCAATAGAAAAATTGTCATTTGAACAACGTTCAAGTGCCAACAAAAATGTCAAATGTACAGCATATTTGTGCCATAATAATGCCAGCAAATATGTGTCAGAAGTTTGTCAATAATGTGCCATTCAAGTGTCATCTAAAACTCAGAAATTTGCCAAACGTATACCACTTTTGTACCATGGACATTGATGGCGTTTGTCTGATTTAAAATTGACATATTAATTACAATGCCTATTAAAGTAGGCGGAGCAATCATTATTCTAACTGGTCTAAATTTTATTAAGGGCGATCTAATGCGTACTGACTCGAGAATGACGAGTCATATGACATCAAACTGACGAAATTTGCACGACGGGTTTATATTCATTTATATCGGAAAGTTTTGCATTAAATTGCCTTCGTTTCCAAGAGCATTTAATGATAACAACGAAGATAAGCACGTTAAAAATTTCACGAATACACTCTAGCTTGTCAGTTAATGCTACTTAAAATTAGACCCAACGAATCATTATTTTACCAAGTAATGAATGAGTGATTAGTGAATATTTCGCAGAAGATGCCACTGACGGTAAAACATTCTTAAAAACTTTACACGTAATCTTGTGCACTGCATCAATTTATAAGTGAAAGCATTAGGTATACTGAATGAAAACATTTCATAACAAGTATTTAAATAACGCGAAGTAAATCTACATTGTTTTACCTCACATAAAAATTGAAATATACCTTCGAGCAACCAATAAGTAGGTGCAACGAAGAGTACATAATTTTCGAAAAAGAATGCGAGTGTAAGATCGTTCGAGGTGAATGTAAATACTTGAGGTATTTTCATTACACTCCTTCAAATTTTTGCCAGTTAAAAAAATAATCCAATCTTTTATTTTCGTTTCGTTCCTACGTATTTAGCCTTTATACGACGTTCAAAGTAAAATTTTTCGAAGATATTCGTGAACTGAACAACGAAAGTATGCACAATACGCCTAGAATATGGCCTTATTACGTTGATGGAGGAAATGTTTCAAGTATCGCTTTTATAAATATCCACTTTTTACCCTAAAAAACACTCTAATTCATTAAGAAAACCAATTCTATGATTTATACCGTAACTTATTGATGCAACCTGAACATTTCAGAAAAATCAAATGCAGCTGAGGTTTATGAAAATTTCTCTCATCGTAGCTATCTATTACCTTTAGCGGATTTCTACAGCATCTCGAAATAGTAATTTTGCAGTAAACATTTCGAAATCGAAGACAACACTTTGCTCACATCGCTATGGGCTGCGCTGGTTGAAAAAGAAAGGGATGCTGTGTTTGACCGACTATACAATCTGGTGAATGGTGCAGAGGTGGTACAATAGCACTTAGGTAGACGTCGGAACCTTGGAACTACCAAAGTATAACACTAACACACACATACACACTACTTGCCAGCTACGCAACTGGGAAAGAAACTTGTGCATTGTTAGCCTATAGTGTGTCCCTGTAAGCCAGCACCATATGCTGCGCTTGTGCATACAGTATACAAATACTTTGAAAAAAATACACAAGCATCTGACGGTGAGTCCAACCAACAGTGAGAGAACAACTAAGCACGTGAAACGTACAAGGTAGACAAAAAAATAAAAGAATGTAGACCGCACACTGTTTCGATCTCCCTTGTTGATAAAAATCGTTCGGCGAATCCTACGAGGAAACTGATTTAGGTAAACGAAACAGAGACAAATGTTCACCTTACAGTAACGGAGCAATTTTCAGACGTACCTATCTATTATCTGTATTACATCATAAGTACCTTACATATACGTCGGATAAAAATGTAGACGAATGTTATTCAAGAAAATAAAGCACACAATATTAAATCAATGGAATCATCAAATTGTAGGGAAATGGTTCAGAATGAGTCATCCTTGAAACGATATAAAAGCATCTTTTTAAAATAAACTTGGCAACATGGTTTTAACCATCAACCCTCGATCAAAGTGTTTTTTTTTTTTTCATTTCTGTCCAAATAAACAGATACCCATGTTACATTACTATTATAAATATTGCATAATTATCATTATTATTATTATGTAATCACTAATCGCCACTGTTGTTATAACACGAAGAATAAATTGAAAAAATTTTGAATTTTTAGAAAAAATATACCGTATTCATTTTGTTTTTAAAACTGAAATTTTAATGAAAATTGAAAATCATCCAAAAACCCCCCCCCCCCCCCCCCAAAAAAAAAAAAAAA
>FIZR01031161.1:16169-83054 GCA_900060175.1 Ferrisia virgata
TTTTGTTTTTAAAATTTTTTTTTTAATGAAAATTGAAAATCATCCAAAATCGACCCCCCCCCCCCCCCAAAAAAAAAACCATCGCTATCGAAAATATTGGCCAACACTGATTTTTTTTTTTCGAATTAGGCACTTCAAGTACACCAGATTATAAAAAATAATATAATGAAGAACGATATTTTCGATTACAATACCTCGAGTACATTTATCCAGTTATTTATACCAGTATTCATTAGATTTCAAAAATATTCGAGTACATACTTATTACACTTTGTAAGTCCAAGTACGCACATAATCTCGAAAAATATGAGAAAAAATGAAAGTGCACATCGTACATGTAAATGTAGTATCATAACAAGTTCACATTCATCATCCACATGTCACGAATGTCGCAATTGATATGATTTCATCAAAATTCCCTCAACCTCATTCACTTCGACGTCAAGTTACATCTCACAGTCTTAATGATCAATTAACAAAAAAGTACCTTCGCTTCGTCTGGTTTCGTTTAAATTTTAATTAACGTGAACAGGTGGGTAAGATACAATACTGGTGTGTGAGAACACAATTGCGTATTCCTTTCATCTCAAATTGATCGATTTATTATCGCATGCAGTTGTTAGAATAGAAACAGCCATAACCGAATAATGTATCTTGCAAAACTTCGCAAATACATATACATAGATACATACGCATTGAATAGAATGATACATAAATTCAAGTGCATCAACATGTAAGTATGTAGGAAGTTTTAATAATTACAATACGGGCATGTAATATTATTACTATAGTTGTTACAATGAAAACATTTTATTAAATTTGGTATAATAATGGAACTTAATACCATTGTAAGTATGTATATTATTTAAACCGGTTCATGTTGATATTGAATTAGGTAGAATTTATTAAATAATTCTAAACGCAGCGAGAACGAAGATACTTTCAAATGCTAATCAATAAAAGACATTATTACTTATCGCAAACGTACAAAATTGAAACTTCTTCTGCAGATCAAGATTTCATTCTTGGTTATGTGCAAAATAAATCTGACAGTCACAATACATAATAAGTATGTACATACATATGAATGAAACGAGATGAAATATCTCCAACATAGAAATCGCATTATCGTAACAACAAATGAAGAACTTGATATTTGATGAGAATATTGGATGGACTATGCGAAATTAAGAACATGTAAATAATATCAACGAATCGTATTACCTTCTGAATATTAGAAAATCAGTTCACAGCTACAAACAATATCTTCACAGCATGCGGGCGATCGAGTAAGAGTAAAACAATGGCACATTTACTGGAAAATGCATCATCTGCCGTATTATCATAAAACAAACGCCATATTACCATACACACACCCACGACTGTAAACACAAGAAACAACGAACTGCACTATTTCTGTAATAAAACGAAAATATATAAAACTCGAGCAAATAGCGAAAAAAAAAAACACACAATAAATAAACAATTGAAAACACTAAACAGTAAGAAGAAAAGTGCAACGATCCAGTCCAACTCCGTACTCCAATCAACCGTTCATATCAATTACAGTATGAACAGCTGTAAAAATGAATATAACCAACTCGTTGCGCGCGCACCTATCTCATCAGAGTCAAAGACCTCAGACGAAAAATCAAGAAAGCAACATCAACTATGGCCAGCCGGCCACGGCGACATACAATCGGCGTAGAAAACCGAAAGGAGATGAGAAACCACTTTTTTTGTTGAAGACAACAGAAGTACTTTTTGTATCTCCTACAATATCCGCTATGATTCAACATTCAACCGAAACCAAATGATACACGTCAAGTAGTTGTTATGTTCTTCCACTTGTATAACGTTATCCGGCATGGTTGAGTGTAATATTCATTCGATTAAAAAATCTCCTCATGATTATATCAATTTTGTTTGGTTAATAGATTGCTTGAAAATATACGCACGACGAACGGTACGCTATTGCCAACATAATACTCAAGTACACGCGTCATTAGATGATAATTTTGACCAATTCACTGATAGGCCAGCATCCGATATCGGAGAAAAATGTTGAATTTTATGAGAATAACTATTTAGGCGCTGCTCTTTTTTCAACATAAAAGTAAACAAAAGCTGCAATGCACTGATAAGATATCCGAGAGAATTATCCTATGTTTACTTTTAAAAATGCAACATTTTCTTTGCGCTTATTCTTCCATTAAAAAACTTCTCAGCTGCGTATACGACGTACATGATCTCAAATCACCACCGCTTTATTTTTCGTACGAATGAGGTGCTACACCATGATGATGATGCAATTTTTCAATGTACCAACATGGATGCAGGCTTACCCCTATTAATCTATTCGCAATATGAACTACTTGTTTTATTTTCAACAAATTCAGCAGAGATGATGAAATAAGAACAACGGACAAAATAATTTAAGCATAATGTCACAGAACATTAATAAAACGTTTCATACACAGTATTACTAGAAGTAAAAATAAAAAATCTGAATCCATGTTTGTGTTAACTTCACGAAGAATTCACAAATTGACCACCATTGCTCAGCTTGTGTCAAGATGCAACATCAAAACCAAATTTGAAGCATCGCGTATTGTTATAAATAAATACATGAAGAATCATTTGAATTCCGAGCACGTCAAGAATCTAGTGACTTCGGCAAGCGAAGGAAACAGAAATTTAAACGAAAGAGTGGTGTTTCCTTTTCAAACATTATTTTCATAACTGAACAATGTCTTCGTTGATTTTTTTTTTTTTGAATCGACCACTTTCACACGTGTATCCGGTGGATAACTTAAAGAGGTAATTTCAACACCTAATCACACACATATGCGTACATTACAATTCAATCATTATTAATCAAGTAATAACTAAGTCTATTTATAGAAAAATAAGGTGGACAAAACTTTCTACGCACAAAAACAAACATTTTAAGAAAATTTAAACTGCAGTAGTATCAATTTGAATGTTACTAGAAATATTTTTTCAAGTACATCTGGTATGCGCTCTTCGAGACGCACAGTATACTTAAAGGAAGTTTATCACATCCAAGATTGTGGGATTCCTTTAAACGGTTCTGCGACACAAACAAATCGAAAGTTACGTTGATAAAAACTTCCAACATTTTGAAAATTGAAGTAAAACTCGATTACCTTCAAGAAGTTGATGTCTCTGTTCAAAACCGAGGGATTTATGCAAATCTGTGTACCAGTATAGCCACGAGATGATAAGAATTCAATAATTTCTTTTATATGATTCAAGTTTTGATTGAATATTTTGGGATTTTTCAACATAAGGTGTTTGACCACTTTTATGTCAACATGCAGTCTTTCTGCTAAAAATTCTTCTCTCGTTTGATTTGACTTCAATATTTTTTTTTCCCCTTGCGATTTTTCCTTGAGTCTGCAATGTGAAAAAAATATAGTACAAAATACGCACGGATAAAAAAAATGACCATGATAAAATATTCACTTAGATTACTTTTGAAGAAGAACAATTTGGTTATCAATTTGTTTGTGATCAGTTACGTTGCCTTGCGAATACTTCAACCATTTGTTTATACATTGAGGAGAATAAGCGGTGATATATAAATTATCTCGAATATATTTAGGACTTATTTCGCCACCTGCAAGAATCACGATGGTATAATTGACTGAGAATTATTGACAGACGAGCGAATACACACCGAAAATATTCATTACCCAGTAAGAGTTCAAATATTTCTTTGATTGCGACGAAATTTCTTTTTAATAAATGTTCATTTTTCATCGATAAGTTTACCATTTCCTCAAGGGAACACTAAAAAAACATTTGTAAAAACTAAGTTTCTTTACAGTTATTTACTCAATACAAAAAACATACACACCCGTAAGACAGTCGAAAAATAAATTATGCGATTTTTTTCTAAGATAGAATCCCGCTCACTGCAAAATAGGATTGTTACTTTATTAAATGATGATAATTCCATTTTTAAAAAAGCTGTCATGTCATTTTTCTGATCTTCATTTAATCCCCAAGAATTTACCTCTTTAATTTTGTACGTAATTTCGTCTGAAATAATCATTAATTACAATAATTACTTTTGAAAAATAAAGACGAAACGGGTTTTTATTTACCATTGTTTAGTTCCAGTATTTCAATATTCTTGATAATACTCTTTTTGTTGAATCCCGAATCCAGTAATGTCGTAATTTTACTTAATGTATCACCGATAGCTTCGTGAAATAAATGCGGATACTTTTGATAAAGAATTATTGATTCTATATCTGGTATCTTGAGAACTGTTTTGATTTTGTTAATACATCGTTCTTCGTAAGTAATAGATTTAATTTTACGGTCAATCGAGACAGAAGAGTTGTTAAAATCTTCTTGCACTTCGCAATAATTAGATATCAAACTATGGGGTTCAAAGCATGTACCAGTATTGTTAGAACTTACACAGTAGAGACGTTGTGAAATATTTTGTTGAAAATTGTAGCGAATCATCGTCGATAAAATATTGCCAAGATCTTTCTCACTCGCCGAAACGCAAGAAAGAATTTTCATTGTGAAACGATAATTCAAAGAACTCATCCATCTTTTGATAAACATTGTGTAAGAAACTTGAATAACTGAATTATGAGTTAAATATGTGAACGAATTTATCAAAGCGCGTGAAAATTTAGTTACTGTTTATCAACATTTGGTATCATAATCATCCTAATTTCTCTCTATTTCTCAAAAATTCAAAATTATGATTTTCGACCTTTTAGGGTTTCGGCCAATTTCAGATGACACGAAACCTTCACGAAACTACCCGTCATTATCCGTAATAATTCGACTTGGTGTGAAATCAACCGAAATAAACAGCGAACTCCTCGAATTAACCCGAACATCCTCGATTTTGTTATCTTATCAATATTATCAATTTGTTTTATAAAAATAAATCAATTTTATTTTTTTGTCATTTCCGAGATGATGAGTCAATCACGAGAAGTTTGATCGTTTATTTCCTCGTTAGTTTAATTATAGAATTACACACTTCTCAACGTCCATATTTTTCTTTGATTTTTTCACCTTTATTGATTTGAAGCCCTAAACAGTCCTTGTTTTTTGATGTGTTCCATGTGCCGTGTATAATTATGCAGGTAGTTGCAATCATTATCGCTATTTAACGGTTGTTTTGTTTAAATTGCATCACAATGTTTCTAAGAATGTATCAACGTTGTGAATTTCATCAGTACGCTATCAATTTGAGATTACACTCGATTGTTCGTCACTACGGTAAAAATGAAAATTCATCTGGAGAGGAACCCAATGTCAAGTTACCAGATATTCCAACCACATGTTGTATGTCTGCATGCCCGAATTGCGTTTGGATCGATTATGCTAATGAATTAAATGAAATATTTCGTGATGGTGGTGAAAAATCTGAGCAAATTATTAGAGATAAAATTACCGATCCTAATATGAAAGCCTTTTTGTTAATGGAATTGAAAATCTTAAAAATGAAACGATCATAGGGTTGTGTTTTCAGAGAAATTTACTAACGAGAATTATTATTCATATTCTAGGTGGCGAAAGGATTAATACCTCATTTACAATCGCACGGATTAACCGATGACATTACATTGATGTTTATTGAAGAAATCCATAACAGCAATGCGAGTTTCATGACTTCCAGTTTAATTTGTGATGCCTTGAAAAATAATGCCAATGTGTTGTTTATCACGTTTCATAATTCCTTTCAACATTACCAACAACTGTGTAGTAAATTGGGAATAAATTTTAATAGCCCTACGTATAAATCTAAAATAGAAGTAGTATGCCCTTTAAATTCATCAATTGAAAAAAGTTCAGATGATTTATCAGCTTTAGAAAACATGAATAAGAAGATCGAAGATTTCCTTAGTAAATACCACGAAGATAAAATGTACTTGATAATTGATGACTTGAGCTATATATTGATGCTGACGAGTTTTCAAGAATGTTTGCGATTTGTAAGGTATTGTGTTTATCAGAGATCACTGCATTCAAATTTGAAAATTGTGATATGCAACCATACAGCCAAGGAAGACAAAGAATCTATTATTGTTTCCAATTATATTCGAAGCGTTTGTAAATTCATTGTAAAATTAATTCCTTTAAGTTCAGGACTATCTTCGGAGGTAACTGGACATATGGAAATCACTTGTAGGAAAGGATTCAATAGCACCATTACTAATCATATGTACTTGTTAAATCGTAAAGAAATCGTTTTAAATCCTTCGGTAATTTAAAGTTGAACAACGAATTTTCAAATTTATCATCATCATTATAGACCCTAATTATACTACGTTTTTGTCTTGAATTTTATATTTCATTATCGTAATTCATACTGAAATTAAATTAAATAATAAATATTGATGAAATCGTTTTGATGACTTACTGTTTTCTTACATTTTAATACCCACCGAGGTACCTTGTCTGGTACTTTCTGGAGAAACGCATTTGTGAGTAATGTTGATTGAAAGAAAAGTTTACTCATGTATCCTCTATGTGATTACAAAATTGGGTATTTCAATCAGAATTGGAAGTGATTGATGAATTCCGGTTCATACTTCAATTTATTATGATTATGTTGAAATGGTATTTTATTCTGGTTTCTGTAATGAAAACACCGCATTGTATTTGATTGACTCAAAATTCAAGTACTGGTGTTAGGTGGTTAAATACTGAGATTTTGTAAAAATGAAGATTGTGAATTGAACTAGTGATAGTAATAACGGAAAAAATTGAAATCCCTAATAGCGCATCTAATGTTTAACGGCAAAAAGGTGAA
Source organism: Ferrisia virgata (assembly GCA_900060175.1). Classification (NCBI taxonomy): domain Eukaryota; kingdom Metazoa; phylum Arthropoda; class Insecta; order Hemiptera; family Pseudococcidae; genus Ferrisia; species Ferrisia virgata. Next base: position 22,987 of record FIZR01031161.1, read on the forward strand.
ATATTATCAAAATCAAAAAATTATTTCTCAATGTTTTAATCATTTTGATTTTAGATTTTATTTTTACTAAATTTGTTTTAATTTTTAACCAATTTCTTCTCGGTTCCTTTGTTATACTTTTGTTAATTTTATGCCTGTGTTGAATGATGCATATCAACGTATAAGAGTTATAAAATTATGATCACTGAATCGTAAAGTAATATTGTGTTAACGAACTTCGAAAGTAATTTTGTTCGTTTGATTTACAATCGCAAAATTTTGTTTATTCAAATTAATTTCATTCTTCCATCTGTTTAGAATATTACTATGTCTGTTAACGAAGATTGTGAGTTGCAAGAACTCGTGAAACAAACATTGGAGAAATCTGGTTCTTTATCAAAAATTCGAGTAAGTAACTTGCAATAAGCGTACTATCGTTAAGTGATTATCGATTTTCAAATTTTGAAAAAATTTTGTAGGCAGAATTACGTGCAAGTGTTTTTTTGACATTGGAAGAAAATGGATGCTTTCAAGTAATAATAATCTAATTAATATGAGAGACCATCATTCAATTCATGAACTAAATTGTAATTTCACAGAATACCACTGCACAAAATATCAATCTGCAAAACTTTGCCAAAACCACTGATGGTGTTCTGGTGATATGTTTGATACGTGAATTTTTAGAATATTTTGGATTATCATTCACAGCATCAGTTTTCGATCCAGAATTGGCTTCATATGGTATTCACTGTGATGGTAAAGATCGTTCCAAATTGAGTAGTCAGCTAAATGTACCTTCAAATTCAGATAATGGTTTGTTTCGAATTTCATCTCTTCTTCAAAGTCATGCTGTACAACAAACTGTGTTCTCATCTTGACAAATATTTTTGCAGACTCTGATGAACCTCTTTTAAGTCAAATGTTGAAAATTATCCGGAATATTCAAGGTAAACCTAGAAATCCAGCCGTTGACTCTGACCTCTTAGAAGTACGTTGTTAGTTGATGTTTTCGTTGTACAGTATTATTCGTTGCGAGCAATTTGTTTCATTTTTTAGGAATCCAAGAATATAACAAATTGCAAATCATCTGACACTTCTACCGAATATTTACCTTTACAAACTGCTTCGCACATTAATAACGAAGTTGAATCGAAGAAAAAAATTGAAATGAAAACGGATAAAGATAGAAAATTTTTCTTAAGAAATGAAAGTATTTCTGATTTTAAAAGGTAATGGTATATTATCGACTATGCTAGAAAAAATCGTACTTATTAATGCCTTTAAAAAATTATTGTGTTACAGCAAATCATCGCCTTTTGCAAATGATAAGGATAACGAAACTTTAAAACCTAATTTATCATCACTTGATGATTTACCTCCGTTAACATCTTCATTCACGTCCTCGAAAAGTAATTCAAGCTCTTTAAACAAATCCAAACAAATACATATGCTAAAAGCTGCGTTAAAAGGTTCGTCACTCGAATATTTTACAATCCTGGGTCTATTGTAACTTTAAATTCTTTTGCAGACACCATGACCGAATCTGATAATTCTGTGACCAGTGAAAATGAGAGGAGTAATGATCAAGATTCCAGTAAATTGGATGAAAGTATTGCTGAAGAGTCACAAATTACTGCCGAAGATGCTTCTAGTTGAAACACTGACGTCTTTGTGTAAAATATTGAGTTGTTCTCAAAAGTCTTCAAGTACTTCTTAAAAGTTTTTGACAATTCTGTCTATTTTTTAGGTTGACTTTGAATGATAATGAAAAATGACCAGATAATCCAGCTTCGCAGATCGAGTTTCATATTTAACACTTGTAATAGGTCTTTTTTTGAATGTTCCATGATCAATGAAGAGAATAAAGATGTAATGTGCTGCGGTTTTTTTATTCAATTTTTTTATAGTTACTGTTCTGTTCACATGTTATTAATGCTGTATTACTTTCATCTGTCACGAATATAATAAAAATGTTATCGATTTGTGATTAAAACTTACGGTCATTCAAACAATTTTGTTCATCCATCAGAAAAATTATGTTTTTCAAAGAGATTTAACAACTCATTCTCAGGGAAATAATTTATACTCCTACCTGCAAACACAAATGAGTGAGTGTATCCTCTCAAAGGCTATGGAGTAAATGTTTTTTTTTCTAACAAGGTTTATATTTATTCTGTAAAATTTAAAAATGAGAATTTTTTCTAACCAGTTGCTAGCAACTTCAAATATTTGAAAGAGGTAATTATTTTAGCATAACTTTATTGTTTTTTTTTCAGCAGCTCTAAGTGGGAATATGAAAAGATACATGATGTCTGAAACAATTGCAATTTAAAATTTAATGAAATTACGAAATCTAAATGTGTTGCACTTATGGTAACGTTTTTTTTGTCGCCACAATTATTTTCGTAAACCTAAATAACTCGTACTGGCACCTTCCGGTAAGAACAGTGATTTGAATAACAAACTGTGGTTTTGAACATTTTATTAAGTTGTTGAAATTACAATATAATCACTAATAATAATTCTTCACAAATTATCGTCAAATAAAGATTTGTCGAATTGGGGAGGGGACAAATAATTACAAAATTGTAAGCATCTTCAAGTCAGATCGAGTCGACTAAAAATTATACAAATAGCGTTCGCTGTTCTTACGGTAAAAATGATAAAAACATAAAATATATTACAGTGGTACATATTATACCTGATCCTGACCCACATTTTATTTCTTCGGATTTCAAAGCGAATTCATCTTGTATTCATCTATTCAATAATCAATAACAACAATTTCAGTTTCCTAACCGTATTTATTTTATTTTTTACCCTTCAACAGCCGATTAAATGTTTTATGTGTTCATTATTCAGAAAAACTAAAGAATTAATTTCAACGACATTGATATTCATCTTTCAGTAGATTCAACGCCAATATTTTCACTTCATTCAAACATTTTTGGTGACCCAGATTTTTGTGAAAAATTCAACAAAGATTCAACGCTTATTTTCCAATGATTTCCATCAAATTTTCATAAGATTTAATAGATCTAACTCGAAAATTTTCTTAAAATTCAACTTGAAATAAGTAAAATCAATTTTCATCAACTGCAACTAATTGAAAGCTTGTACTGTTTTTAATTTTCAATTCTTTCGCAGCAATTTCATAAAGTTTTTTAGTAACTTTAAACAGAAATGTCATTAGGATCATTCTTTGAAGATTCGCAATATATCTCATAATCATGAATCATATTTTTCCAATTCGCTGTTGTACCATCTCTTATTTCAATATTCCTACCTCAGGGGGGGGGGACCGTTCGGGTTTTTCATTACTAAAAATGCTAGGATCAAATTTGAACAAATAGTACCATCAAAGTTGAATAATTTAGTATTCAATGTTTTAGTTTTATTCTTTTTAGTTTTTGTCAAGTAATTAGCAACAACTTTCGCTAAATCATTTTTCTATTTGTTGATCTTTAAACCAAGTCAGAAAATTTGTGAAAATGTTGACGTTTACATCTAAAAAATCAATGTTCAAGTACTCATGTAAGAGAAGTTTTAGATATAAATGCTGACGTTGAATCTTCATTGAATTTTTTACAAAAATCTGGGTAACCAATAATGGTTGGAAAAAGTGAAAATATAGGTATGGAATCATGATGAAAAATGAATATCAACATCTTTGAAATTGCTTTTTTTTGTTCTTTAAGGGTAATGAACAGATAAAACTTTTAATCAGTTACATAAAAGATAAAAATATAATAAATACGGTTAGGAAACTGAAATTGTTTTTATTAGTTATTGAACAGATAGAAATAAAATAAAATCGGTTGAAAATCCAAAGAAGATATATATGAGTCAGGATCATGTAAATTATATACTACTTATTACAACGGACACGTTTTAGAACATTTTAAATTATTAAAAACAATGTATAAAATCAACACTATTAATAGGGAAGATTGTTTTAAAATTTATAAAAATAAATTAAAGCAGCTGGAAATTTCATTTTAAAATAAAGATACCTTCCTGTGCTCGATTAACGCGGTTTGGTAATCTATTACTTTAAAAGAAAAAAAAAAAAAAACTCACATTTAACTCTGATCGTATGTACGCTTAAACGAACCCTGCTGAATATTTTTGACTAGCTACCAAATGTTTGTTCATTACAAGAAGAAAAAAAAAGGGGGTACTAAGCGTTCATGTATTGCAAATACACGTGGAATGTTTGATGAAGGTAAAAAAAAAACGCAAAAGAATCACTCGTTTGGTGTAATCATATCACTTGATTGTATAACGTAATCAGCTACAACGTCATTGGTATTTGTTGATGTAGAATTTGCAGAAGTATCGGTGATCATAACGGGCTGAGATGTTTGATTTGTAAATACACTGGGAGTAACCCCTCCTCCAATTAATTGAGCAGCGCAAGTAGACGTAGGAACGGTAATAGGACCTGCTCGCTGTCTAGATTTCTGACCGGCAACTGTCTGAGAAGCGGTTTGATTTGATTGCTGAAGAGCCACTGGTGAAGGAACAATAGACGAAGAGCATTGCTGTTGTACCTCGATTACATCGCTGTATCCATTTAGCGATATCCCATTCACCATGCTGACAGTGTTATTTAAAGCGTTAGTGATTTGCATTTGGCCTCCACCATTCGCTTGCCATTGACTTATATCGAAAGTAGCTGCCGGTTGAGCATTCATATCTGGAATCTGACGTATTTGGGCATCCAACTGACTCCAGTATGCTTCACTGGGAGATACGGTATTCATACCAGGAGGTGGTGCCGTTGCTTGACCCGTATATCGGAAGTATGGATTTTTCAAATCCAAACAGTTGGTTGATCTCGTATCTGGGAACCCTTCTATCATCAAATCTATCGTTACGTCGTAACTCTGACGTGGATTCGCCTCCAAGGTCACTTTACCTACCAACTTTTGATCGACTTTTGTGAATATAGGTGTGTTCAAAAGACATCTGACTTGATACCAATGAGTGAGAGGTTCGGTTGGTGCCGTCGATAGCCATACAGTTTGTGTACTTCCGATGAAGGCGACATCGAACCAAAAAGCTAGACCGTGTACTGTAGCCGATTGCAAAACTGTAAATTCCAGAGGGATTTCAATTTTGTGTAAATCATTTTCATCGGCTTCTAAAAAATTAACGGTATGACGAACTGATTTCGCAGTACAGATTCTTATATCGAACGTATCTACAATAGGTTGTCTAAAATATTCAGCTATAGCAGCGTCATGTAGCGGAGTTAAGTCGATGTTATGAAAATGTGTTTGTAACCAAAAACTAGCTTTTGTTGTTTGCTCCATAAATAACGCTTCGTCGGTGAAGGGTGCTACATGTAGATCTCCTAAAGTAGGAAACATTTTACCGTCTCGTTTTAGCCATTTCTTAGCATGCAAATATGTTTCTAGCATACGTTCGTTGTACAACATATAACCCATTGGTTCGCTGATAATCACATCTACTTGCTCAGGTAGCTCGATTTCTTCAACTTTACCAGCTACTACTACAATTTTATCATTCAAATAATTGAAACCAACTAGCGTTTCGGCGTGCTCAGCCATTGAACTAGCTTCTACCGCATATACTCTAGAAGCCCCGGCTTGAGCTGAGAAAAACGAAAGAATACCAGATCCAGCACCCACGTCTAAAATTACTTTATCTTGGAAGTCTTTGGTGTTGTATAAAACTGCCTTCTCATATGTACTGGTTCGTATGTAATCTTGTAACATGTTCTGCTGCTGCGATAAATACCCGTAAAACTGAAAATATTGCGTGGCTGATGATTCTTCAGTTCTGTTTGAGAATTTGGATTTAAACTTTGATGCATTATCTTTTGCTTTTTGTACGATATTATTGAAATATTGCGAGTCTTTAGCTACTTGGAAATACACTAGATAACAAGTGTTATCAGGAAAGTTGAAAACATATCCTTTATTACCAATGCGACAGGAAGACACAAGTTGAGATAGAGAGTAACTGAACACTTTTCTAATCTCTGGCGTATCATTTATATCTTGTTTTATACAAAAATGTAAACCGTTGGTATTCATCTCCAATATTACGCATGGTTGTTTGTATTCGTGCGATACATTCCCACAGGAATCTATCATTTGAAAATCGTTTAACTGGAAAACTTGTCGCATTTTTGAAATATAAAAACGGCGTCCTAAATCGTAATAACACTAACTATAATACTTGAATTGTACAACGGCATCAACACACAAATCAATGCAGCGTAACGGTCAGCTTTTCACTTCTTCTCAACATCACAATTGTTGTTTAACGGACGAGAACTACTGGAGTCTTTACTTTCAGATTTATAATAAATATCGTAACGGGATGTACTGAATTAACAAAGCAATTCAAATTAATGTGTTTTTAATACTAATTACAAAAATTACTAAAACAAAAAATAATAACAAAACACCGTTCATTTAATTTTGAGCTTCCGCATGAGTCCAAGCTTGAGCAAAATTAAAATAAAGGGTTTATTCTTATATTCTCTGTTTTTTTTTTTTTTAGTGCTTTATGGTCAAGCCAGTATAAAAATCAGGTGCACGAATAAGGAATGAGTCCCCAAAATTTTCACGTGTTTTTATTATTTTTTTTTTGTATAATTTCCGTTTGGTGTTTGTTATCAGACTATCAGAAATTTCAAAAAATATTAAAATTATTAAATAAAATACCCACTTAAATTTATATTGCCAAATACAATTCGTATCCTCATTATTGAATCAAGTTTTTCGATTCATCTTCATGTTCACCTAGCACTTCTAGTCAGTCATAGTTCAGTATTAATGCATTTACTTAAACATCGAAGTTATACGCAATTTTGGTAAGAAATTTTTCTTAAAGTTTACTAGCAAATATTTTTGAACAAACCCACAAATTTATAGTTGACTCATAGCAGGTTAATTTCTCATCGTCGAATGATGTGCGAAACAGTAGAGACTTTCGATTATCTCAAGAAATGCTGCAAAAGAGACAACTGTTTACCTAATTCGTGGATCGTAGTTCGTTTAGATGGTCGAAGTTTTACTCGTTTTACAGAATTGCACAATTTTGAAAAACCTAATGACAGAAGAGCACTAGAACTGATGAACAGAGCAGCTGCCAAAGTTATGGAAGAAATTAAAGATATATGCTTAGCTTTTGGACAAAGCGATGAATACAGCTTTGTCTTCAATAAAAATACTTCTCTATTCGGCAGAGATTGTCATACTCTTACCAGCGTTGTTAACAGTTTATTTACTGCAGCCTATGTGTATTATTGGGATGACTTCTTCGCTCACAACACCAAGTTATTGTATCCACCTAGTTTCGATGGTCGCGTAGTTGTATACCCTGATGACATTAATTTAAGAGATTATCTGAATTGGAGGCAAGCTGATGTACACATAAATAACTTATACAATACTGTATTTTGGGCTCTGGTATTGAAAGGCAATCACGAAAAGCGCAAGGTAAATTCGTCAAAAGTTTTTCTATCGTGATGAAGTATGTAAAGTAATCCTTGCTTGTTTTCAGGCTCAAGAAATATTAAGGGGCACTGTTTCCAGTGACAAGAATGATATGTTGTTTAAAGACTATGGCATAAATTATAACAACGAACCTCAAATATTTCGTAAAGGTACTACACTCATAAGGAAATTTACTCAGTGCTCTGACAGTGAAAAACTCCGAGAGAATATTTTACTTTTGAATTGCGATATAATTGGAGCAAAATTTTGGAAGGATAATCCAGAGATTTTACGTGTACAAGCTCCACAAGTTTATACGATACCAGAAGGAATGAAGCACTACGTTGTGGGTGACAGTAACGTGATTTCTAATTTACATAATTTTAAAGCCGGTCAAACTAGAATGTGTTGAAAAAAAAATGGATTCAAGTTATGACCTGAATGATAATGTTTGCGATATAGATTCGACTTTTGATTGCCATAAAAATATCCGCACCGTACTTCCATACTTTTGTTGTGAGGGAAAAGTTGGACTACGCCTCGGAGTCATCATTCAAAGACATGGATGTAAAGTTGAAAACTTGAAGTGATAATAAGAATGATAATAATTGAGAATGAAATTGGGCACGCGAGGATGAAACGAAAAATATTCTTCCGAAGTAATTCGGCAAGAAACAAATATACTTGAAATCTTTTTAATGTGCAAACATTATATTTTCTGATTAATCGTAATAGTAACTGTAAAAAGTAGAGCTTTCATTCGATTTCTCCAAAATATATTTAAAATATAATGAGTAATCTCAGAAAACATTCCTTTGGCATTTATAGGCACAAAACATTCAACAACGACACAAACAATATGTTTAAAATTAAAATGAATAAAATATTTTACAACTTATAGTGCATTTTTTGTATCGACAACAAAATTTTGTGAAGTCTCGTCTTGAGCTGTCTTGAAGTCATTCCAACACTTCATTATGCTTATGATAGATAATACACAGATTCGCTTAAAATGTTGGCATCAACAAAAAAGTTCGTAACAATATGAAAATCGAAAAATATTTAAGATTCGACCTTTCAAAAATATCACATCGATTTCTGAACAGGAACTACATTCCTTTGATATCGTAATTTTTTTGAAATTTCACATCAAAAAATTTATACTTTAGTCACGCCTTCTTTTTCATTGCTTTTTGACTCACTAGTTTTAGAAGTTTCGTCGTTATTCGGTTCGTTCCAGTGTTGTAATTCACCAGAACCGAAGATCACATACACAAGATTTGTGCCTATCAGTATAACTACCATGATCCAGAATACAACTCTCCATTCTTTAACTGTTCGCTGTAAATGACAAATATTTCAATTACCGTGCAATATTCGTTAAATTATTGGATTTTCAACGGATATGCTGACTTACGTTAGGAGTCAACAATCCTGTGAAATACGGCGTAAGCATTCCTGATATGCATCCTGCTCCATTTACAAATGCCATTATCGTGCCTGAATAATTTGGACTTAGATCTAAGGCATTGACTCTTAAACTACAATAACAAGTGCCCATTAAGGCCATTCCAATGGTGAAAAATACGGTTGCAGCGATTCGATCACACCCCACGTAAGATGCACATATCACGCCAATTGCTGGTCCAACCGATCCTGTAACATCATGGTAATCGATAAATCACGAGCAATAATGTTTTGTAGTTGTTTGTAATCACGTCAATTGATTTTTATTAAATTTTTTCAGCAGATAAGATTTTTTTCTGAAAATTTTCTAAACATTGTTGCGAAATCGCTACGACAATTTATTTCTTTTTCAAGTGTAATACGCCACTAAAATACACCTGTTATATATCTATACCTACCTACCTACCTGAGTGTCATATATCTGCAATACGAAATTAATGTAATTATTAAAGGTAGGTCCCCCATCAGTTGTATAGAGAGAAGAATCGAATCACGGGCGTATCACGCGTAAATCATGTAAAACTGTTAACAGTGTCAATTTTAAATAAAATTACGTCTTTGCGGACTTTTTTTTTTTTTTTTTTTAGCCAAAATGTTTACTTTTGTTTTATTGAACCATGACTTTTCGCTCGATAAAATTTATACTTATGATATTATAAATTCTACATATAATGATTGATTCTACGTCTACCTACTTTCTCCTTGTTACCTACCAAATCATATCGTACATTTGCAGATAAATGAGCTTAACTGAAGAGCTTTCAATCATAGAATAGAAGTGCTTTAAATGGATATAGGTATCTACCGATTTCGATTTCGTGTGCAGTATTATCGGTAATAAAAATTTAAGATAATATTAATTTTTAAAAAGACACTCGTATGTAGGTAGGTATCTATTATTAAGCATTTTAATTTCAATTCATATTTCATAATGCTTAACTACGTACATACTGATGAATAAGAATATCATTTACTCACACATTACTTTTTTTTTGTATGGCTTGATAGGTACCTGTGAGTATAATGTACACTTAATTGTGGTACATTACATGGCATGTACGTCAAGCTAATTTCACTTCAAACGAAATATCTAATCTTGAAAACAATGGAGTATTTTTAAACCGATTTGTCATCATTTACAATACCATTAAGCTTTAAAATAGCAAGAAATTGGATGGATGTACCATTAAAATACATCTCTATTTTATTTTAATGACGTACGTAAAACCAAAAGGAATTTACTATGTGCAAGTATTTTTGTTGTATTTTTTTTTTTTTTTTTTTTTTTTTTTTTTTTTTTTTTTTGCAGCAACGATAGAAATTTACAAAAACCATATTTGAAACCAATTATCAGTATCGCATTATTTCTACCTTCTTATTCAATTTTAAACAGATTTTTACCTAATTATAGATAATTATGTAGGGAATAAGAAATGGAAAATGATTGACGGAAAGATTTTTTATGCTTCTGAATATTTTAGAGAAATAGAAATGAAATTTACCTACGTCAAAGTGATCTTAATTTTTGAACCAAGTATCAATATTATTAAAAGTGGAAAAAAAGATATAATATTCCGTACCTATTGTAGCAAACAATTTACGAATAAATGTGGTCGATGTGAAATTCCTCTTCAATATGTAGTCTGCCAGAGCACTAGATGTTAAAGACGTAATCCAGGTTGCAAAATATGGCAAAGCTGATAATATACCGTTCTGTGGGGAGAAAGAAATACAAAAATAACGAAACATATAGTTAATAGAACTAAATTTTTTTTTTTTTTGTTGGTGAGTATACCGACCTTTATTATGTTAATGATTAATACCTATTTGATATTATGGGCATATGTACGTATGTAGGTATAGGTACACAGATTGATGCCTGGCGAATACGATTAGTTCACCATCATCTGCGGGAAGCAACGTTTAGAATTTAAGGTACACGGTAGGTACAAACCTACATGCAATCAGAATAATCTAACAATTTTTTTTTACATTGGAAATCATCCAGCGGAACACGCGCCTAACTATTTTTATAATTGGTCACTGAGGATAATGTACTGATCGATAAAGGCAATTGAAGCTGCTAAATACGTTACCTACTCATTCGTAGGATGCCGAGGTATTTATATTTTGCTGTACATGTTTGGATTTTCAATCTATCTGATATAAAACTTTACAAACATCAACTTAACCATTCGCCTTCATTAATACTACCCATACAGGTGATTTGATTTTACTCAGTACATAAATTAAAGAACCGCAATAAATCGGAAAAGGTAGTTATGCTGGTTGTGCTTTGCATGACATCTCGACTGTTGGAAATTTTTTACCTTCACGGACCAAATCAACCGAAATGAGAGTTAATGTCACTCCTATTTCCATGATCATTTATACAATTTTACACGCAATCAAGCGTTCCCCACAAAATCATGCAGTAATAGTTCGGTAAAGAGACGCTCTTTTAGCGTCTGAATTAAATTTCGACCGTATTTTCAAGAATGCGATTAAAAATAATATGTAACCTACCGCTGCTGGGTTGAATTTCATCACATCGCTCATATATTTTGGTAAATCAGAAACCATCGTGTATAAAGCCCAATCATGGCCAACTTCGCCGACAACCAACGCCCACACAGGAGCCGAAGTCAAAATTGATTTCCAAGGCATTGGACCCAAATCCTAAGGAAGAAAAACATAAACAGCTAATAAGTATATCTATAGTTAGAAACATGTATTTCATCATTTTTGTAAATCTTTCGGGTCCATTACCTGTCCCTCTAGCTACTCACTTTATTTCTTTCTATTTGTCCGATACTCTCTTTCAAATACAATTTCTCCCTTTCAGTGATAAAAGGATGACTGCTCGGATCATTGTAACATAGAACTATCCAAAACAAAAACCAAATCACGCTAACAGTTCCAAATATATAGAATACAGCTTCCCAACCAGTAGGCATGTATTCGAGAATCACACCTCCTAGCAAATTCGCTAAAACTGTGCCTATTTGTACTCCTGTAAAATATATTAAAAAATAGTATCACATTTTATTTTCATTGGAACAGACTGCGTTAAAAGTTGAAACTATACAGGTAGGTGCTTAGGTAGTTAGGTATTAGGTAGGTAGGTAGGTAGGTAGGTAGGCACCAACCTGTAAAAGCAGCAGTTGATAAAGTACTCCTTTCATTAGGTGGAGCCCATTGTGCCAACATGGTACATAATGCCGGAAAAGTTGTACCCTGAAAGAGAACAACGACAAAAATTCACGATCAAGTTCAAGAAATAATTACGCGTCCAATACGAAGTTATTTTAGTGCAATTATTGCTAGTGTAGCAATTTTAATTGTTCACTCTACCATTGTCAAACATCATACGCTGCATTCAATTTAATGCGGAAAATTTTACGAATTATAAGACCTTGGGACAAATAATCATCTCGCCAGATTTTACAGGTACCTCTACCTACCACCTACTTGCGATCAAATAAAGAAATAACCGTAGATAGGTGGTTAGGTTCGAAAAAAATCTCTTCAAAAATTTGCAAAGCTACATATAAACATTGCATACCTATTCTTTTTACATTTCGATAATCACGCTTAAATACGCTTCACTAAGAGTAATTCCGACAGGTACGTTAACATGCCGATTCAATTGATGAATTCCCTTTTCAACACGTGAACGACATAAGATACCATCAACTAAGTATTTCCCAACTCGAGTTGAGAGACTTGACAATTTACAAAGTACCACTCGATAATTAACTGTTTAATAGATAGGTGGTTAGGTACCTCTCCAACGCCTTCAAAAAAACGTAGTATAAGCAGAGCCATAGATCCTTGATAAGCTACAATCGGCGTTAGTAGAGTAAAAAGAGCTGTGGATAGGATTCCAAATCCCAGCGTATGTTTCCCACCAAATTTCTGCGCCAATAAGCCGCCAGGTATATGCGTCAATATGTAACCGTAATAAAATGCCGATAATATCAAGCCTTGCGTTTCTTCATCCCAGTCGAACTGGCCTACTTGCTGTAATTTTTTTCCACAAATAAGTAGATAGAAATATGATTCACAAGCCATATACATAAATATAAATACACTATTGATAAGTGCGTAGTATTTAACCGTTACGTACAGTTTTCCAAGATGAATGATCAACGGTGATCACATTTTCTGGACTTGGGCATACGTCCTCTGGGGGTATAGAATGACCTGGCTTATGAGATCTCTGAATTACCATTTGAGTTATGGCTATGCTTAAACATGCTCGCATCATGTAAGCCACCATAACTCCCAACATGCCCATAACACCGAACACATATCGAACCGGTAAGTAAAATGCTGTAAAATAAAAAAGAAAAAAATTTCAAACTTCGGAATAGTACCTACGAATTCTCGAAATAATCACGTGTAATGGTGTAAATTTTAGAAATGAAGTCATCCACCTTACACTTTACATAAGCTTGAGCGAATTTTATGAGATTAACAACGCGCCATGACTTAATCTTCAATAAGCTTATTTCAAATATAGCTGAATCGAAGTGTTTTTCTCAAGTGTAACATGAAATTCTTCATAATTTTATCCCTTCCCACTTCCCTTTTCCAAATACTTAGATCAAGACCTACCAATGCACGTTATAATTCTCAAACAAGTGATTTCTGGTGTCCAGGTTAAAATCTAGCCACGACGAAATTGGAGGAGGGCGAATGTTCACAGAATCCTGATCTGCCAAGTTTAAACCATTTCAAAACTAGGAGAAACCCTGAGGTTTCATTACTGTTTCAAAACAGTATTTTTTGTTTTAAAACGGTTTTGAAAAGGTTTTGAAACTGCTTCAATACAGCTTCAAAACAGTTTCAAAACATTTAAAATGGGCTGAAAGTTTTGAAACTGTACAACTGCTTCAACACAGGGTACCATAATAACTGTTTCCATACATTTTGAATGCATTGAAACAATTTTGAAGTTGCATTGAAGCAATTCTAAAATTGTTTCAAAACAAAAAATACGGTTTTAAAACAATGATGAAACCTCAGGTTTTCCCCTATTTGAAACGAAAATTATACCGTTTCAAAATGTTAACTTTACAGATCGGGATAACTTTCAAGATGCTAAGAAAAGGAAATCCATTAAGAATATGAATATTTTTAGGTATATATATACATATGTTTGCAGATGTAAAATTAATTTTTATTTATTTCGAAATCAAAAATTATTCACTCCCCGATCTGAAAAGTTACCATTTTGAAATGGTATAATTTTCGTCTCAAATAAGGGAAAACCTGAGGTTTCATCACTATTTCAAAACAGTATTTTTTGTTTCGGAACAGTTTTAAAACTGCTTCGATACAGCTTCAAAATTGTTTCAATACAATCAAAGTGTATTGTAACAGTTATAAAACTGTACTGAAGCAGTTGTACAGTTTCAAAACTTTCAGCACTTTTTAAATGTTTTGAAACAGTTTTGAAGCTGTACTGAAGCAGTTTCAAAACTGTTTTTAAAAAAAATATGGTTTTGAAACAGTAATCAGCCTTAGATTTTCCTCTAGTTTTGAGACGGTTTCAACTTTGCAGATTCTGATCTATTAAATATCTCGAGTTCAGTCAAAGAGTTTATTTGATTCTGAATAAAGAGTGAAGATACCCTCGACGACTTTCAGTCAAAATTCAGTCTTATTTAAAATTATTACTCTTCGCATATTTCGACTTTTTAGCTTCCTCGATCATTTTTTAAGCTCCAAAAGAAAAGATTTCCAATTGATGGATGATTTTTCACCAGTTTTATATTGATTCTTTATTTTTTCGAGTTTACCTACTTGGATTGAACTGTACTGTTGAGTTGAAATTTTGCAGTCAAGTTTAGAAACTGTTCTAGATGGATTTTTCCAGAAGTATAATTTTTCGGACTATTTTTTTTTTACATCTCTCTGTCCACCTCATTCTTACAAATTATCAAACTGTTCTCGGCTGCGAAATATGAGTAAGATTTCGGAAATCCCTATACATAAAGAATATGAAAATCAGTTTGGAAAAGCTACTACAATTTAATATCTATTCAACTTCGAAAAAACTCAGATTGTCTTAACAGGCAGTCAGGCACATATACACATTTCTATTTACTTGCCTAGGTGCCTACTGATACATTTTAAATTACGAAGTATTAAACCATCCTTACGACACCATTGTATGCATTTCAGCCATATTTTGTCTGATTCTCACACACTAATCTTACAGATAAAAGATAAGTAATAAAAAGACGAAGGCAATGTAGAGGTTTATCTTGTTTATCAAAAGTTATTTGTTATCGTTATCTGTTGGAAATTTTACCTAGGCACTAATTGATTTTTATTTACTTACATTTTTGCAATTGGCATGTCTGTTTGAGTGGTTATTAAATAACCTATTGTAGGAGTTTTCGTGGTAATTGAATTGTTACGTAGGTTAATTGGCTACCTATACATTCAAAGTAAAAAGAAAAGTTCCATTCTTATCTGAAGTATTTAGACATGATTGATATTTACATGGAACGTTCTTTAAATTTGAATCACGCAAGTATTACGACAATTACTCCATAATTTTTGGAAATTCACACTAGTACTGTTTTAGAATAATCAGATACACTACCTACTGGTAGATATTTAATATTTAGGCCTACCAGAAATTAAGTACTTATTGAAAAAGAAATTCATTAGAATAGTGTGGGTGAATAATCTATCTAATTAAACTATTCAGTGCCTGTATTTCACATTTTTCTTGATTAATACCGTATTAAAAAAAAATTTGTTCAAATTAAGCATAAGTGAAAATGGTTGTGTGGTAATGAGATACTCTGGGAGAAAAAACGAAATGAGTAAGTATTTGAACCTACTCACTGAAATAATATTTCAATTTTGAGCATATAGAGTTGGAGATAAGTATCTATGTATATGTACCTAAACCTACATCTACTCAAAATTCTACCACATTTTCCAAAATTTTTAATCCTCTTCACGTTTTTTCTAGAATCATCTATTAGGTATTACATTTAAAATAATTTTTACGACAGCCAAAAAAGTTATACAACGAGTAAAGTAATTTTGAGCATTTTAAGTATTGTACTTCTAGCCTACCCATGCACTTGCATACTTATTTGTTTAGTGAAAACGATATTAAAATAAATTTGACAGCAAACCATCATTCAACGTAATTTCAGGTACATAGTATGTAAGATAGAAAACAATTCGAGAAAAAAATTTTAAAAATACTTAAAGAAATAAAATTAAAAATTAAAAGCGATTGATTTTTACAAAAGTTGAACATTTATCGTTTACTTTTTAATTCAGATAAAAAGTAAAAACTATTAAATTAGACTTACATTTCTTCATTGCTGTTTCTGTAAAGTCGATTTTTTTAACTACCATGACACCGCAAGCAAGTTCGAAATGAAGAACAACTGAACCGGCTGATGAGATTTGTCGAATGCAATCACAATTAAGTTTACGAGCGGTTACTCTATTATCGAGCAATTTTCTTTTTTATGATTTCATTACCTGCGCCAAAGTAATCAATACAATATCTAACAGTTTTGATACGCGTTGATGTTTATAAATGCTGTCACTTGTTTATCTTCGTGGTGAAGTGTGTAGATAAAACTTAACACCCCATGATCGGTTTGTCTTGAAGCCCTTCTTCAGTTCCATTATTTAACGCGATAATAAGAGATAACGATTTGTTGTCCTTTTTTTCTATATTATTTACTTATGTAAGTTGAATTAAACTCCAAAACGTGGTAATTTTTATCGTATTAGTATCGAAAATTTATAAGGTATGATTGTTCTAACTGATCGACAAAAAAATGAATCTAGGTATCGGTAGCGCGCGTGCTATATCTTCTACATCCCCTGACTGTTTGCTTATTTGTGGATAAGTAAATTGATTTAAAAAACGGGACTATTTTCGATACCTAATTTAAACACGTACATCCGATCTACAATTTTCAGCGATCAGCACTTGTTACTACGTCCGATTTATTTAATTACTAAAAATGATTATGATCATTAGTACCTCTACCTATGTAGGTATCTACTTAGTACTTACTGCGTTGTTAATCATCATCACTTGTCGCATCACGTCGATAATTATAATTATAGTGCATTGTATTTCAGAAGTTATAATTACTAGATGTGCTAAACAAGCAATGCTGAATACTATTTCCGAACCATCAAACATTTAAATAAGCAAGTACTCATCAATTTTAAAGTTTAATGAATTTTAGAATTTACCTTACCTTCTTGTGTTGGCAGCGAATTAGTTAATTCGAATGCACACGACAGGTTCAACTTTCAAAAATATTCACCTCATATGTAAAATGAACGTCTTACGACCATCGTAAACAGCGTTTAGAAGAAAAATAAACGTTTTTATTTTATTTGCTGATGAAATCAAACTTTTCACGTTACTTGAAGGTAACTATTGTTTTTTTTTTAAATTTTGTACACGAATGATTCGGCATTGGTATATGCACAGTACACATACGTTAGCATGTATGTCAATTGTCAATCCAATGATTTTTATAAAAATGAAAATTGAAAAAAAAAACGTCTAAAATAATCATTAAATTTCAACCTAAGATAAAACATACTAAAACCTATCACATAAAATGAGAGGATGAGACGAAACAATGCCAATGCGAGCTTAACAATTCACAGGTAGATGCATACAAAATAATATGAACAAAAATATTCTTGTTTGATGCGAAGTACTATCAACGCAATCGGAAAACATTTCTTCGTGAATAGGTATTTATGCATGTACTGAATGGATCAAAATTACCTGCCTGTATTAAGTGTCTAGACATCCACTACCTCGTTGAATAGGCCAGGTACAGGTAATCACTATTAAAATCGCAACATAAAAATAAAAAAAATTACCTTGATTTTTTGATACGGAATTGCCACGCTTAAAAGTGCCGTAAATATAATGTTGAAGCATATTGTTATTTTGAAATGAGAATTGGATAGCCGTAACTTCGAACTTTTAAACAGAATTCACAGAAAGAGAATTTTACCTTTAACCGTATCTCTAACAAAGAGTATACACCTAACATCATCCGTGTAATGTTTGTATAAAAACATGTGGTAATTCTGTGCCCAGATAGGAACAGTTATCATCTAATATTAACACTTATAGGTTTTTAAAAGCGGTGATAATTATCATCAAAATACGTAGAATGGAAAATAATAACGTCTATACATCAAACGAGAAAATGTAAACACGTCAAAGTTGGTTCAGGTAACCAATATACTCAACTTTAATTCAGCTATTCACATTGTACGTAGACAGCCTTGAAAGTCTACTATTACCTAATGTAAAAAAGTGAATTTATTTATTCGTTTGACATTTCAACAAAGCAGTTCTTTTTTGGGTATTCATAATTCTTGCGAAATGAATACGTACCGAAAAATTATCTCGAATCTTAGTTGTTGTACAGTACAAGTTGCATCTAAGGTAGAAAGAAAAAATTTTATAATTATATAAAGATAAACAAAAAGTCAAAAAACACTAATTTAATTAATTTATTTGTGTTTGTACTGCATTAGAATTTATTCGTATATAATTTACATTACAATCAAAACTTCGAAATCTTTGATATTAATATCGAAAATGATTACAAATCTTTGATTGTAAGCTTGCTGCTAAAATTTTAGCAACGAGTTTTAGGTACATAATACACAATCTATGATACATTTTATATAAAATATAAAAAATATTTAAATTAAAGAAGAATAAATTCGACATTAAAAAAAAACGAAAAAAGAGCATCACAATAAAACAGTTGACGAAAAAAATTGAGAATTTCATTTCTACACTGATCTTAAATAAAAGCGCATCCAAGTTTAAGTATATGAAAAAATTTGATTATTTGGTTAACTGTTTCAAAATAGTATTGATGCGCACTGGAATATGTTGAATATCTCCGCTAGGAGTAACAATTTGTTGAACGAATTGCAAACCATTAATAGATTGATTGGAGGTAGACGGTGATGTATTTTGTAACTGTATGATTTGTCTAGCATCAGGAGCTGTTACAATATTTCCACTTGAATCACTAACGTGATTACTCTTCATAAACAAAAGATTCAAGTACATAAGATGAACAATTTTTAAATTCGTTTGGAAACGAAGTTGATTATTCTCATTCGATATCATACCTGATCTTGTGATTGTCCTGTTATCGTAACCGTTTGTATTTGTCCGGTTGCGGGCTGAACAACTTGAACGGTAGAAGGATTTGTAACTGAAGTAATCGAATTTTGAGAACTGCCATTGTCATTCGATTGTTGTTGAGCTAATTGAAAATAGTACTGCACCTGCGTAAACATATATCGATAAATGTTCAAAGAATTGTCCGAACGTTGTAATAAGCGTATAGCATTGAAAAGTTTATGGAATGTCTAACCTGATCGGAATTGACAGCAGCTCGAGTGCTCTGCTGAGAGGTCTTGTTAATACAGATTTTAGCTTCTTCTCGTGGAACGATATCAATCAGAAAGTCGAACTGATCGTACTTGGATATCGCCATTGCTACATCACTACGTTGCAGAGTTCTTCTTTTGTTTTCTTCGGTATGCACCCAGGCTCTCAGTGTTAGTTCCATAATGAACAATTCGGTTGCTTTGGCAAATAACATGGGCGCTTCGGCACTTATCATTTTAACGTCCTCGTCCAATTTCATAATTTTTTTAATTCTAGCCAAGGGAAGTGCTTGATTTCGAACATCCAACTGAAAACAAAAAAAAAAGTGAATGCACTAAAAAGATCAAATCAATTTCTTTTTTTTCTCAATGATTTTAAAATTTTAAAACAAGTTAAATTTAACATACCACATTTATTTTTCGTATTTCTTCAGTAACTTTAGGCCAAAATGTTTGAATCGTTAAATCTCCATATTGATGATCATTACTTGGACCACTTTCAGATTCTGAAGAATTTCCATTCGATTCACCCATGTGAGTCGGCGAATCAATCTCATCTTCGCTGGCTCTGAAAGTATAAATCCCTATTTAAAATGTTGAAAATTTACATCGTTTCTTTTTTTGTAATCTATTCATTTCATGATAAAACTGAGGTAATGATGAAAATTTATGAAACCAAACAAAATTTTTTAAAAGGATTAGTTATAGCTAGGTACGGAGGTAAAGAAAACGTTTTTACGGACAAATGGCAACTAATATTTTCAAGTTATAATTTCATAAAATATAAAATAATGCGATGCTTTAACATAATTCGATACCTTCGGTTTGATTTGATTTACTAGCTTTAGAAAATTTGTAAGAAAATAAAAAATTTGCATTTTTTAATAGATAAGCAATCAGTTGTAACTTACGAATTTATGAAGAATACAGACATAATTCTGACTTGAACTGGATTATTAACATGAATAAATTCTAAAGAAATTCAACTATATTTGAAGAGTTCTGTTGAAGTAACATTAAAAACCGTTTCTAAATCACATTAAATTAAACTAATTCGCGCCATAAGTAAAATTAATTTCTGAGACAAAATTTAAAAAAAATTTAACCAATCACACAAAATTGATTCTCAGCCAATAGTTAAACTCTTTAGTAATTCGTATTGCCTGGTTGGCTAAATTCTACGAGAATGTTGAAAATCAACATCTCATACGTTAAGTAGAGTATACTGTGGTCTGGTTCAAAACTAAACCAAAAAAACAAAATAACTTGGTATCGTCAACCAATTAAAAATTATTTTCTGGATCAAATCAAAAGTAATCAAAAGATTCACATGTTACGTAATTTTTCAAATGAATTATGTACTTAGATTAATTAGTTTCTTCTTTTGAATTAAAATAATCAATTCTATTTGTTTATTGATATCTAAGTGAAAAGAATTGGTAATGAGGACGACTGATATAATGAGTTTAAGTAATGTGTTTTGAGATTTAGTTGAAAAATAATTTTACTTTGTACTTCCTGTTTATGATTTCAGTCAATGATGCCTAGTAAAAAGAAGAAATACAATGCTCGATTTCCCGCTGTGAGTATAGTTTTTATTTTCAAATGAGTTTTACTCGAATAATAATTCATAACGATCATATGTTCCAATATTTACTTTTCTTGTCACTTAGGGTCGTATTAAAAAAATAATGCAGATGGATGACGATGTTGGTAAAATAGCTCATGCAGTTCCTGTTGTGATCTATATCCTTTTTTAAACTTCAAATCTGTATTAATAATCAATTAGTTTTGAGTTTGAAATTCTAAAGAGTAGCGATTGAGTGATTCCTTCTACGTGTTTAGTTATGTTATCGTGTTGGAAGAGTTCTCCAAGAGTTATCTACAAAATGTTCATTGTAACGAAATGTAAAATACGAGTGCTTCATTTTCATTATTTATAGTAAAATTTCCTTAATGCATCTATACCTCGATCTGTAGAATTATTTGTTAATTCTCTGCTTAACCATACGGCGAATATTACTAGAGAAAAAAATGCCAAAACCGTTAGCCTGTCACACACGTAAGAATTTCTTTTGAAAGTTATCAAGTTTGATTTACCTATTATTCACCCGAATTAAATATTACAGAAAACAATGTATACTAAATATTCAGAAATTCGAATTTTTAAAAGATCTAGTCAAAAATATAGCAGACGTTGGTCCAGATGAAGAAAAGCGGTATGTAGATAAGATATTTTTATTAAAAATGCGCGTTTTCCATTGTATCGAATGCACTACTGATTAATTCTAATCAGGTCATCAAAAGCGAATTCCAGTTCCCCTGAAAGATTGACCGAAGGAGTACCTGAACGATCTAGAAAGAGAATGGCTTCAGATTCGCATTCCAAGTTAGTCAATAAATGAACTTTCACTCGTGTAGCGTTCATTAATTCTATTAAAAATTTTTAGTGAGCCAGCTGGTCGAAACATCAGAAAAAAGCGTCATTCTGAATCGGACAAGGATCCTAGTAAAGAAAACTTCAACACCTCGATTGACTGTCATAGTTTTAATAAATCAGACAATGTATCCAGGTTGTCGGATGCGAGCTCGTGTGAACTTGTCATCGACGAAAGTCGTGATACTTGAAAATGTTCCATCCGAATTGTGTTTCAAAATCGCACTCTCAATTAAGTTTGTTTTTTTCAATTTTTTTTTCTTGAATCTCAACATGTAATTTTATTGACGATGGGTTCATACCGGTATGATTGTGACGTGGATTAGTCGTAATTTTGTAAGTCATTGTTCGGTAAATTCGATGTATTTAGTGGTAAAACGTTGAATGCGGTACGCTTATTATGCGAATAGTTTTAGTTTTTGATGTGACATGTAAGACTGAAAAATCTTCAAATTTTGTTAACATGTCCAACACATACTTGCCTCTGTTTTTTTAATTGTTGCTGTATGTGGATGTAATTCGTTGATGTTTTTTGCGCACCGAAGTGTAACATTAAAACAATTTCAAGCGTGTTACTTATTTCACCTTATTAAAAGAATGTCCTTACCAGGAAGTAAAAGACAATTATTCTAGGATAACGAATGAAAAATTTATTAATAGGTACACTTGGATATTTTTAAATCTACACAAAATTAATCATTAAAATGGTGTTTTACCTTAAGGTGTCGTTTGTGATATCATTTTCTCTAAAAATATTTCTTATCTCATAAAAATAATAACGGAAAATAATTCGAAAAAAAATTCTCGGCAAAGGTTCTTTGGTAGAATCTTTTCTTTCGATGTAGTTTCGTTGAGGTTCCGTTGTGACTGGTTCAAATGAAAAGGGATGTAAAATTTAGGAAAACCGTAAATATCACGTCTAGTTGTAGGTTTTTATTTAAGCAAGCAAAGAAACATTTGGCAAAAAATTAAAATAGAGCTATTCATTGTTTTCTCTTTGTTTTCTTCATTTGTGCTGAATAATTCAGAATTTCCTTTCAAATTCTCGGGTGAGAAGAACTTATTTTATACCTTTCCAGAAGTTATATATTATTCAAACCTGTTCAGTGGTTCTTAACAAACATAGTGAAAACCTTTCAACTTTATCAAGCGTATGACTATCGAAAATGCTAAATCAGAGACTGTTCGTTTACCTATTCTTGATAACACTTTTCAATTGCTAAACCAGAAGTAATATTTTCTTCTAAAAGGCGCTCATCACCAACCGAGAATTACTCAACTTGATTTTTAAATGTCCAAATTCTAAACGATTGTCCTATTGCATTTATTGTACGTACACTGCACAAATATTTAATATGAATCATGTTGAAACGTTGAAAGCACATATCATGAGTTGCATAATTTAAAAAAAAAATAATTTTCTACTTCAAAGTACGTTACCATAATTGAGGATGGTGATTTAAAATTAAAATGAACATATAATTTGTAAGCGTATAAGCAAGGACTCAAATCTAAGAAAAAAAAAGTAATCGGATGAAGACGAAATGAAGCAGACATTCAAATTACGGGCAACTATTGCAATAGTACCACAAGAAGCACTGTAATTATTTATTACAAAAAGCCATTAAAAAAACTGCAACGAAAAATAGAAAAAAGCTCAAAACGTCTAGAAATTTACCCATTTTAATACATAAAATATACAATTATATAAAAAAGAAGCAAAAAAAGATCATATAAATAATATAAAAATAAATCATCTAATAGAGAAACCACAAATATACACAAAAACATTTACACGAATCAGTAATAATCTTGAAATACATTTTTGTACATTTATGCTAAAACAATAAATTAGATTTTAAAAAACTCTTCAAAATTATAATATAAAAAAGGAGGAAAAATTAGGTACTTAATTGAGAAAAAAAGTAGTTTAGGGAAAATCGTGAAAATTATATAGTATGAACACACACACTCGGGTATATTTGCTAACATACAAAAAAAGACAAGAGAATAAACAAAGATAAACATGATAATGATTCGGTTATGAGAAGAAGAAAAATCGTATTAAGTACATTATACGAATCATGAGGTAATAGTTACTTAATTTTCCTGAAGAAAAAAGAACAGGAAGAAGGAAAATATAATACGAAAAACAAAATTTCGTGTAAAAAATAAAAGTTCTTCATCACGTTGAAGAACATTTGGTACATCTTTTTAATAATTTCAAAACCGGTCCAATATTATACGGAAATAATTCTTTTTTAACTAAATCTTTTATCGATTTCCTAAGGGTAATTAAAACAGTGATTACGCGTCCAATTTCGTTGGGACAGCTATCGATAAATTCGCGCCAATTTTTACACGCGTATTTCAGGTACCTAAGGATATAAAGTAGAAAACAGGTCTCATTAGAGACTAAAAAATCTAACAGCACGTTTGCATCAAACGAAACCGTGTGTAGAAATTGAAGGAACGTTATCGTAGGATTAAGTTTTTGACGTAATTCTGCGGAAGCGTTTTCGCGATAGCACAAACCGACGGCTACGTCTAAGCAACAGACCATACTTTCAATCAAGTAATCATCCTGATCAGTGAAAACCTGCACTATCCATTGAGCCAATGGTGTGCGCGGATGAAATGGTAAAAGTTGTTTGACGCTGGCATCTAATTGATCTAGCACCTCTTCGATACTTCGTGCTATTAAAGCCATATCACTGTCAACTTCGTCCATTTCTGAGCCGAGAGACGAGTCGCTCGATGAATCATATCGTGTTTCTTTGACCGTTACGGCGACTGCTTTAAGAATCAGCAGGATTAATCGTTTCAATAAAACTTTATCTCCGTCACCAGCACCGCCGCCAAATCTTCCACTCCCTTCTCTGTAAGGTACGGCATATAGAAGATTTCGATTTCGATTTCTCACGTCTTTCACGTTTCGAACGATGGAATGGGCCAAATCGCAGGGTTCTTTGGCTAGCACATCCTGCAGGGCTAATGTACTGCCATAACATAACACTTCGTTCAACAAACTGAGTATATGTTTCCAAATGATTGGCGGAGTATTCTGCGAGAGCAGTTGGATGTAAGTGTCTAAATTCGAATAGAATAGTTTTGTATCGTTAACGGATAGATTGGCTTTGACGGAGATGATAGTTTCCCAAAGGTTCAAGAACGTTATGATGTGATGGTCATAGATCGGATCATTTCCTGCGATTAAATTATTAAAATTATTTACAATAAGAGGCCATCGTGATTTCAGGGAATTTATACATAAGCACTTTATCTGCATGAAATCGATTCGTTGTGAATCAACCACTGTTAAGGCACGACAATTTTCAGCAGCTGGTCTGCTGCCATCGTCCTCAGTTTGTGAATCTTCCAGCGTATGAACTTCAACTTCTCTCCATTCTATTAGTCTTTTCAAAACATCCAACGAAAATGAAACCGTGTCCAAAGAAAATGATTCGCTGCCAAATCTGGAACATTCAACTAGACTTTCGGTCACCGAATTTAACAGCATTTGATCGTCTTCTCGATTTGGTATCATTTCGTCGTTTTCATCGACTTCATCCATCAATCTTTGGTCATTGTGCGTTCTAACTATTAAGAAAAAAGATGACACCGCTCGACTAGTAGCAAATGATATATACTGATCAGAGTCTTCGGATAGTTTCAAAAAATAATCGGTCAATTCGATCTCGTGACGCGCAAATGTATTGCAAATGTTAGCAATACCAGCGCAAATATGACTCTTCGAGTTTTGTTTGATGGCAATGTCGCAGATCAACTGGATCGATGTTATCAGTAGAAGCTTCTGATTTCGAGTCAATCGCGATGTAGAATCCGTTCGCAGTATGTTATACAACTTTTGTAATTCGAATTCAGAAAATGTACATAGGCAGTTACGTAGCAAGTGTTGTTGAAAAATCCCCAATACACGCTCAATATCAATTTCTTCAATTTTTGCTCTTTTCTTGATTGGCTCGTCCATAGTTCGGGTAACTGCGACAAAGAAATAACATACATATCAATCAGCAGATCGATGTAAAGCCTAGCAGTTTATACATTTGTGTTTGAAATGAAGTTTGAAAAATAGGTCGAAGAACCGAAAATTAATTAAAACAGAGAAAATATAAAGAACTTCAATACACGATGTAGCCAGAAAATTAAAACAAAGAATACTTTACAAAATTCAAGTAACATAGCTTTCGTGTAATGCAGTAGTTCATCGTACACAACATACCACCTACAGTAATGGTGATATTAGCGTGTCACTCAAATTTGGTGCTTTTTAACATATCAGAGCTTATAATTCATACCAATATATGACTTTAAACCATTGAAAATTGTTTAAATTTATAAAAGCATAAATCAGTACACATTTTTCTTAAAAATTACTATAAAATGAAGTAGCTACCAACAAATAACTCACCTAATTATGTTGGATGTTATCAGAGGAATTGGCATAACTTCTTCGGAACTTTCGTCATTTCGCTGGATCATTGAGGTACACAAGTGAATTTCAAACAATTTAGCGATGAATTTAAGCAAAAATTAAACTAATTAAGCTAAAACTACGTCGAAACATTCCGAAATATGTACAATAATTTAAAAACTCAATACCAGTAGCTGTACTATTTACTATTCTGTGGAAATAGTTATGCGCCACAGGAGTAATCTGTAATACAAGCCTTGTTATTCTTTCACTTCTTTGTTTACAATTTAACGATAGTTATAAGATTAACCAGTTGAAGTGTGATTGTCTATCTCGGTCCAAACTCCAAAGTCCAAAATCCAAATAGATTATTTAGAATGGAAGCAAGAAAGAAGAAAGGAAGGGGACATGTTTGTTTACATTTTGTATCCCGTTTTTGAGGTAGAAGAATACTATCCGCATGTAGCCGTTTGATTGCATTTATATGAGTTTTTTCAGATAAGATAAGGCGTACGAAAAGATCGAAATAAAATTTTTGAGTTGATGAAATTCAGAAGTTGTTGGAAAATTGGAAAAGTGCCATACAAGTGGTGTTTTCCTCTACACCCGCACACATATGTTACTGAATTTCATGTTTATGCACTCGTATGAGATAAGTGATTCGTAATGGTTTAAGTGAAGAGTTTTTCACGCTGAAGTCATAACCGGATGAGTAATTTTAAATCAACACCTAGGATATAAAGATAAAATAAGCCTGATATTGTTCTTGAATTAAATATTCGATAAGATAACTTGACGTAGTTTAACAAGTTTATTGCTGTAGATTTTGTTGACACCTCAAAATTGTGAAATTTTGGAAAGCGGTATGGCGAAAAGAACTCCACCATACACTATTCAAGCTCTTTTGAGATTCGACAAATATATTTCCGATGAAATTTGTCGTTTTTCCGATCGTTTTGCGGCCGTTAGATCATTTAAAAGACAATGCAAAACGTTGGAGGTAAGCTATTGGTTCAGATTGAGATGTATCAGTGCATTTGGTTTTGTAATCTTTTGTATGATGTGATGATTATTGTTTTACAAATTATTTCATTTCATATGCAGTACTCTTGTCACGGAATTTTATGGATATGTGCATGGTTAATTTTCATATGGTTGGCATGGGCTCCTTCACTATTTCAAATGCAAGTTAATTTTTTCATAGGTATGTTTCTATCTTTAAATTTCCTGCGATTTCGTTGCATTTTATAGAGTATAAAATTTGATTTCAGGATTAATTCTTGACATAATTTTTGTTGCCATTCTCAAGGCTATTTTTCGTCGCCGAAGACCTGCTGGAAATAAGCCCGATACTTTGGAAATTAGCGTTGATAAGTTTTCGTTCCCTTCGGGTCATGTTTCAAGAGCAGTATTTATCGTTTATTTCTTTCTATACTTGTTTCCTATCAATTTAATATTTATTCCTCCTTTATTTGCGTGGTGTTTTTCGGTATCTGTTTCTCGAATTTTACTTCGACGTCACCATTTAATTGATGTACTAGCCGGTGTTTTGTTAGGTATATTTGAAGGATTTGTTTTGAATTATTTATGGTTAAGTACCAGTTCGGCGTTTTATATAATAGAATGGATTACTGATGAGAAATTTGATGGTGGAGATTACCATGTTTAATTGTATTTCATGTCCTTTTTAAGTAATATGGATTTGTTTTGAAGTTTTTATAATTTCATGTTCGAGAGCATTTTTCATGCAATGTTTTTTGTTCTCGCAATTTTAAGCTTTTATCTGATTATATATTTTGTAATAATAACGTAGCACCATTATAGTTTCTCTGTTTCATGTCAATTCTGTAGAATTTAATGTGCCTTTATTTGCTCTTTTCGTGAGTGATATTTTCATTTTCGCATTTTTTCATAAATGTTTTAATTAAGTGCTTACAGAGTTTTTGTATAATCTTTATTGTATTGAGTATCCTTCACTTTGATTGTGAGTTTTTGATTCGGGTGTCGGCTGCTTAGATCGAGTCTGAAATTTCTCTTCTTAATATGCGTTCTGCAAAATGTAATAAATTGCAATTACCGTTTAAAAATATTAATAAATATTCATTACTGAGACCTACTCGTTCTGTTTTTTATTGTTCAAACAAGTTTTCTTCTGTATCTCATTCTCATTGAAAAAGTGCTTAAGTTTAGGATTATCTTTCATTGTATTGAAATTATCTACTTCCAATTAAGATTATTAAACAAATATTGAAGTTGTAAATGCCCCTAAATACGATTATTTTATTAGTATTAACTATTATTATTTTGTCTAATAATAATAACAATTTTGGTAATTTAAAAATTGCGATTAGCGCTCATCATTTTCATTTTATGAACTACAATGAATTTTACGTCAAAAGTATAATTTTCTGGGTTATAGGTATAAATTCAAGTACCTCTCTAGCCTACCGTACTGTATTACTGGAAACTGGGAAAGATATGAAATTTGGTATCTCCCGTGTATTTATTTAGAGTCAGCCATATTCTTGTAAGTTTTCAAGGTGATTTTTTTTAAAAAAGTGATTGCAATTACTGCTCAGGTGCTTAGTACACGAAATAATGAAATATACAATGTTACTTTAGTTGTAGATGTTACGAATGAAACATGAAAACACATAAAAACACATGAGTTTGAGATAATACTATTCCTAAATAAGAGATGCTGATGGTAAGATGAAAATTTGTGTATGATTTTGACTTATTTCTTGATAATTCTTCCTCGCCACTTCATCTAATTAACATATAAAATACTTCATAGTACCTATCAAAGTGAATTATTTCATCACGCTTCTTATTCTAACGAATAAGAGAATTATCAATTTTCAACTTGGTAAAAACTCTAAATGATGCGACAGATTTTAGTACTTGTACAATTTCTTTTCGTATCTAACGATATTATTTTATAAATTATAATTTTGTAAGTTTCATAATTCAAAGAAGCATAAAATTGGTGTTATGTAATTTTGTTCTGTCTGAAACTTTAATCTCTGATTTGCGCACTTACTTCGATTCTAAATACTTATGAATTTTCAATGTATGAAGCTCGGAATTATTTTTTCAGGGGATCAGTTTCGGTCCAGTTTTGATCGAATCGCACGTAATATGTGATGAATAAGATCCTTCCATAAAGAGAGTACATTAATAATGAAATGTCTGAACTTTCAAATAAACTGGATAATCAACCTGGTGAGTTTCAGCGTATCGCGTATCAAATTTTAACACAGATTGAAAATTTATTTCGTATTCGTACACAATATCGCTTATATGAAGTCTTAATGTGGTCGAGGATTATTTCTAAATGGAAGCTTACCGAATTTGAATATATGTTCCTGAAAGTACGAACCTACTACTGGCATTTTTCTTTTATGCAATTCCATTCTTAATTCGTCGGTTACGTGGATCTTATCATAAAAGCATCTGTTTTTTTCGGCTTTTATGAAAGCCGTTGGTAACCATTCTTTGAATCTATCGGTTTGGCGACCTTTGACCAAATGTGGCAGTACGAATTTCTCATCATTCTTACTACATTTCGAAGGCGCGCTGGGTGAATTGTCCTCTTCTTCTTCTAAAATCAGATGTTCGACCCATTTATGCTCCGGCTCGCTGTAAAATAGCTTTCTGTATCGAACATGGGAGGAATCGTTTTCCGAATGAGGATCAGATTGGATTAATGCGGGTTTATTATTTTCCAATTTTCGGGCGGCGCGACGTTTTCGCTTGACAGTTTTATGTTTTGTCGTTTTGTGCTCTAACGGTACTGCATCTTGTTGTGGTGGCAAAGAAGATTCCTCCTGATTAGGATTTTTGACGGATACAGTAACCATAGCGGTGTTTTCAAGAATGGAATTCTTCGCCGTTTGTGCGAGCGGTGATGGCACTTTTGCTACTGCAACGTTCAACGATTCAGGAACAGAATTTGTGGCGGCGATGACTGTCGGTTCGAAGACTTTTGCTGGAGTATCGTTGCAAGGTGATTCGCGATTTCCGCCGACGACTACTAGGCTTTCGGACAGCGTTGTATTTTGTACATTTTATACGTTAGTCGACGGCGGTAGGGGCGGAACGGTTTCACAATCAACTGCGGCGGTGTTTTCAGTTTTTTCTGGCTCTATAACTGCTCCAGCAGTCGATACATTGCAGCAAAACACCATTTCGCGGTAATTCTCGAGGAATTTTCTTGTGTTTACGAACGGATCCGATGAGTTTCGGTTTACGTCGAGTGGCTGAGCTGGTGGTGACGATACCGGTACTGGTTCCGAACATTCTTCCGGCGACGCTTCCACCATTTCTTGAATCGGTGGCGGTGTTACACCGATAAGTTCGACCGATGATTTACGCAAAGCGAGTTCTTTTTTCGCCTTACTCGTCGACGGTTTTTTACTAGCGATCTTGACGCTGGAATCGGTCACCTCGCTTGTTAAGCTCGCTCCTATACTCGTGAAATCGCATGAATTTTGCTGCTTATACGACCCAGGCGTTGTTTTATTTTTAGAACCGTGAAAAACGAAAGTCCTTCTGTGGGGTCCAACGCCGCGTTGATTCAGCGCTGCTAGTCGCTTACTTATCGAACTCATTCTGTTATTTGGCTGTCGCAGCGATGCCCGCCACTGTTGGGCTCCCGTACTTCCGATACTCTTCATTAGATCTATACGTTGGCTCGGTGGTTAAAACGACAGTAATAAATTCACTGACAACGATATTCTTTGAAAATTAATTCGTCGAAACGAATTTTCACTGTGGTTCGATTGCCAGGCAATTTAGGTATTTATTCGTTAATTTTCTGATTTTATTGTTTCAGGTACCGAACGATTGCGTACGTTAGAATCGTTATTTCTCGATGGCCCTATACGAGCTGGAGATAATGGGCAGTGCTTTAGCATTGAAACGTTACTCGATATTTTATTGGTTTTATACGACGAATGTTGTAATTCTTCCCTTCGCAGGGAGAAAGCGGTATCGGATTTTATCGAATTTGGTAAGCAATGCTGATAAGTAAGAAGTTAGAATTCATGACGATATCGTGGTTAGTTTAGCACACTACCTGCAGTCATTTCACGTATTTTATTCGGTCATGTAGTTAAACCAGTAGCAACATGCGTGAAAAACCTTCGTTTGAGCCGGGATGATTTTGAAATCATCAAAGTCATCGGTAGAGGCGCGTTTGGTGAGGTATGCGTCGTTCGGATGCGCAAAACGGATAACATCTATGCTATGAAGATACTGAACAAATGGGAAATGCTGAAAAGAGCGGAAACTGCGTGTTTTCAAGTAAAACTTCCTTTCATTATTATTTATATAAATTCATATTATTAATTGTGTAATCGATCGAATTTTACCGTGATATCGTTTTCTACGATAATCATTGTAGGAAGAACGAGACGTATTGGTGCACGGTGACCGCAGATGGATTACAAATTTACACTACGCTTTTCAAGATGATACAAACTTGGTAAATACAAAAAGTATCACGTTGAATACATTATTTTTTTTTCTCCTATCAACTCAAACTAGATTAGTTCAATTTTTAGCGTAGTATTTACTTCTACCGCAACGCTTCCTCGATACTGTGTGCATAAAATCAATTCGAAATGCTAATTAATAAAATCAAGTACGCTCATAATAATCATACGCACTAGTAGCAGAGCTCGTTATCAGAAAAGTTACGTACATAAATATTCGACCAATTAATGACTTTTTGATTGATTATCGAGTTTTTCCAAGGTTTACAATTGGTTTTACAGTGAAATTTGCTACGTGTTACGATATTATTGGTTTGAAAAGCGAGTGAAAATGATGAAACAAAACGGAAATCGCGAATTTTAAATCCCGATCTTTTTTTTTGTATCATTTGCGATGCAAATAATTTACATAATTGAAGTACAGGGTCTAAATATGGGGGAATTAAATGCGCAACGGGAATGTTTTATGGTTTGAATTTCTATAGGAAAACCCGGCCATTGTTCTCTTACGAGCTACGTATCTGAAACAAAACTTGTTTCATTCTACTAGAGGTACATTTTGATTATTTACTGTCTCAAACATTTTTGATACATTTATTTGTTGCTTGATTTTTTGATTTTTTTTGTAAAAAAATTAGTACTGCATTCTAAATTTATAAATGATTCCATAATACGGGGGTAGTACTCACTTTGCAGTTATTTAGATATATTTCAGTAAAATTAGTATTGAGTCAAAATTATAAGAGAAGCGCATGATAAAAGGTGAAAATGGGAGAAATGATTTTACTAAACATTTCTGGGAAAGAGAAATCGGTGGTCTTCGACCTTTTAACCATGAAAAATCAACTAACCATCGACTCTGAAATGAGGAAACCTAGTACCAAGGGTGTGCTTCGAAATACAGATGGACGAGTCTTGATATTTCGTTTCTAAAACATCGTTGTAGAATTTCCAGAACTTGAATTTTTCATCGTTCTCAATACTGTAGACAGTTCTAATGAACCGCGAATTTATAACATGGTTTGTTAGTGAAGGAGCTCTAGATACGAACGGTTGCCTTCGAGGTTACCTGGGTATTCATCTTGATCATTCAAAGTCATCTACATAATTTCAATGATCCCAATGTTGCTCTTGTTGTTACGATAGGTTAAGTTAGATTACGCCAGTTGATCTACCCTTGCGCGGGTCTGTACTCAGTTATTTGCCAATATATTCGCCCCTTTCCCAAGTTGTGCAAAGTGGGAGACCTCCCCTTCCTCCCAGGTTAGTTGATCTAGATCGAATGAAAGTTTCTACGCCTTCGTACCTCATGTTAGGCTACTATTGGGAGAATTTTCGATTTAGACTTTTGATGAGCGTTGGAGCAATTTTTTTTTTTTTAATAAAATATGGATATAACATGGTACTTATTTTTCGTTTTTTTAAAAATGAGTTGTACAGTACATAGTGTACGTTAGTATTTGATTTGGCATATTTCATTACGTTGTATTGTTTTTGTAGTATCTTGTTATGGACTATTACTGCGGCGGTGATTTACTTACGTTACTGAGCAAATTCGTGGACAGATTGCCGGAAGACATGGCAAAATTTTATATTACCGAAATGGTGTTAGCTATTGACTCGATTCATAAGCTTCGTTACGTGCACAGGTATGTCCGTCGCATCTTTTAATTCTGTTCGTGTTAATTTTGTTTTTCGATGTCGAATTCGTTTCCGTTTTTCTTGTGCTTTTTATTCGCTATCGTCGTGATGATTCGATTGTTTATCTTAATTCAGGGACATAAAACCGGATAACGTTCTATTAGATGCAAATGGTCATATCCGTTTAGCCGATTTCGGTTCGTGTCTACGTCTAAACGAAGACGGTACGGTGCAGAGTAACGTTGCCGTTGGCACACCTGATTATATATCACCGGAGATCCTACGAGCCATGGAAGATGGCCAGGGTAAATACGGACCGGAGTGCGATTGGTGGTCGTTGGGCGTTTGTATGTACGAAATGCTGTATGGCGAAACTCCATTTTATGCAGAATCTCTAGTGGAAACTTATAGTAAAATTATGAATCATAAAGTGAGTACGAAGTATGAGCCACTGGTACCGGATGTCGTACGTACCACTGGAGGGTGTATAAATGTATTTTATTATGTATTGCAGAATTGTTTTGATTTTCCTATCGATACCGGATTTCACGTATCTGACGAAGCCAAAGATTTGATTAGAAAATTAATTTGTACCTCTGAATTTAGATTAGGACAAAATGGTATTTTAGATTTTAAGGTAAGTGAAGCAGTGGAAAAAAAGTGTGAAATCGATTCCGTCGATAAGTCGAGCAATTTTCGACGTTTCTTTTTTTTTTCTTTTCTTCCGTTTCAGAATCATAAATGGTTTGAAGGCGTCGATTGGGAACACATACGAGACAGTACGGCTCCATATATTCCAGAAGTGTCTAGTCCAACCGATACGAGTAATTTTGATGTGGATGATATGGATGTCAGATTGTCGGATGCTCTTCCTCCAGCTTCGGCCAGCTCAGCTTTTTCAGCTTTACACTTACCATTTGTTGGGTTTTCATTTACTCAGGGCAGGTAAGGCGTAACAACAATCGAATGAAAGATATTCGACGTTCAACTTCTCGCTATTTGTCTGTTTTGACTGTTGATGTTCAACGGAATTAATTTTTTTTTTTTTATCTTGGTTTGCAGTCGAGTTTCAGATTTGCGTGGTCAAGGAAATACTCAACCAGAATCGCGAGCTGGTAAACGAATTAGACTACTGCAAGATGAAGGTAAGTAAAACAATGTTGCGAATGAGCGATTATTAATTGAATAAAGAAAAATTAATCGTATTGTTTACCTTTCATTTTAGAAAAATCCATAAATAATAACGCCTTCGAACAAGTAAACGGTAGCGAAAATATAGGTGGAACTAATATACGCCATCTTCAAGATGAAATCAACACATTAACGAAGAAAAATTGCGGTAAGTGGAAGCTGCACATTATTTTTTTAATGTTCAAGTTCGTTGGTTTACAAGCTGAAATTTTCATTCAATTACAGAACTGCAATCTCAAATTGAATTGTTGGAAATGACTCAACAAGAATGTAAGGATAATGACCTCTCTCAATCTGTTGATAAAATAAGGGAGTTGGAAAAAACCATCCGTACGCTGAAGCAAGAAAAAGAAGAAATCATCAAAGTACATAATCATTATTTTTAACAAGTATCCACCGTATTCGGTGCTGCTATATTGTTGTGATTTTTTTTCATTTTTCGATGCGATTTCGTAGGAGAAACTAGATACTCAGGATAAACTAGGTTTACAGGAAAAAGAATTGAAAGACGCTTTAAGTCAGAAAAATTTAGCCATGAGCGAGTACGCTGAAGTTACTGACAAGTAAGTTGAAATTGTGCTTTTTCGAATGTTCAGCGAGATTTGAAGGCTTTAACAGCGTCGTTCGTATTAAAAAATTCAGATTGTCCGAATTGAGGCAACAGAAACAAAAAATGTCGCGACAAGTTAGAGACAAAGAAGAAGAGCTCGATTTAGCGATGAAAAAGGTTGACTCATTAAGACAAGAAATTAGACGAGCGGAGAAACTAAGACGAGAACTCGAAGCTAGAGTTGAAGAAGCTAACGCCGAGGCTCTGAAAGAGAAAAAACTTCGCGAAAGGAACGAAGAGTACATTAAACAGGTTGGTTTATTTCGAAGAACCGAGTGAAAAAAATTCTTCGCGGACTTATTCCTTGGCGTTTATTTAATTTCAACGATTTTAATTACCGCAGATGAAAGAATCGTCGAATTTACCATGGGATGAGAAGGATGGATTAACTAACGATACCCAAATGGAGGTTTCACGGTAATGAAACAGTTGAATATTTGCATTTAAATAATACGACTTCTTGTGGTACGCGAGTTTTTTTGGCCGATATTAAATTTGATCTTGAAATTTGCTTCAGTTTTTGAAATATCGTCGTCGTTCAATTGATTTTTTTAACATTATCGGCGCATTATTTATTGAACAACGTTGTTGGTTGTAATTTTACGTTGAAGTTTATAAAAGAAAAAAAGAATTATATAGATGAAAAAAAATAAAAATAAAATAAAGGTTAATATTAGCGATACTATCGACGTTGAACTGGAGCAGGTGTCCGCCCATGAACGTTGATATCTGGGCTGTCTTTTTTCAAACCACATTTTGTTGAGAGTGAGAGGTCGGCTTTTCAGTTTTGTCGATTTGTTATTTCTATATTGTGATGTGTTTTGCAGCCTAAAAACAGAAATAGAAAAATTGCAAGCCGAACATAATGAGGATATTGCCCAACGTCAACACAAGTATAAATTAGAGATTAATTCGTTAAAAGATCAATTACTCGAATCAGATGCTAGACGAGAATCATTAGAAAGAGAGGTGAGATACGACGGTGAACCGGTTCATGTTAGTTGAGCCAGCTTTGGCGGATTCGTTTTTGACATGTCGTTTGATTTGCTTTTTTCTATTTATTTTAATTTTATAGTTACACGAAAACGTGGGTCGAATCAGAAACGAAAGAAAACAATTAGAACAAGATTATCAACAACTTTACAACAAAAAAGAAGCTATCGTTCAGTGGGAAGCTCAGATAAATGAAATTATACAATGGTACGTTATCAATGTGATACAGTGTGCGTTCTAAAAGTTTGCACTAAATGATTTTCTTTGTTTTTTCAAAAATTCCTTTCTACTTTTATCAATGTACGTAAAAGGGTTCGTTTTTTCTCCGTTTCCAAGTAAAAGATTCAAATTATTTTAATAATTTTTCAAAAAAAAAAAAAAGGTTCTCATGGATAATTAAATTTTGATATGTAAGCCTGCTAGAATTATTTTGTTTTTCGTATTATTCTTTGAAACTATGTAGGAGTTTTTGGAAGTATACGTTCGTTTCTACTCGCAATATGCGTATGTTTATACTTTTCTTATTCAGGCGTATTGAAGGAAAATAACGTGGAAAAAAATGAGCATGTTTTGTACATAGATAAGCGTAAAATTTCAAAAATTCATAATTGAGCTCTAGATGTTTTCGATATAATTCGAAATTAAACTTATTTGAACTATTGTTGCGTTTCTCTTAGGGTTGCCGATGAAAAAGACGCCAGAGGATATTTACAAGCGTTGGCAACGAAAATGGTCGAAGAACTCGAGTATTTGAAACACTGCGCAGCTTCTTCATTCACCAATAGCAGTACACCTTCGCGAATCGTTCGTAAAATTTCAATCATTTCGTTTGGCATTTTTCACGAATACGGTATACTTCGTGGTGGAAATTTTAAAAAACTACGTATCTTCATACAGGACCATAGTTGGCGTAATCGCAGGAGTCAGAAATTGGAAAAAATGGAATTATTAAACTTACAGAGCAGCTTGCAATCGGAAATCCAAGCCAAACAGTCCATCAGCGAAGAGCTAAGTAAAACTCGAGCCGAATATATCGCTGCCCAGAAGTGAGTAGTGGACCGATCATAGGTCCCGTCCAGCTGCGCTGTTTGCTCGATATAAGCTCCTTTCTTCTATACGTATTATTTTTCCTATGATTTACAGAGAGTTACGCGATTTGCGACAACAATACGAGAACATGGCTCACGAACTGAAACGTAAAGATATTAATTTAAAAGAATTACAAACGCGTTTGGAAACCGGAGACGGATGTAAGTGTAGTTTCATAACTGTCAAGGGGTCCTTTCTGGCACCCATGAGATAATCATACGTGTTGTTCTCTTTTTTGTCTCTATTACACTTTCTCACTCCTCGCATCTATTCGTCGTGTCCATTAAATTAAGAGCTTTCACCGGACGCGTTACATTTGGGCTTTAGTATAATTCGTCATTTATAAACGATACGAATTGTATTTTTTTTTTAACGTATTTTCGTTTGCGAGTTTTTTTCTTCATGTTTATTGCTGAAGGTAGCTTGGTAAGAAAATTTTGTTCGTTCCCCATCCGTATATTTATTTTTTTGATTATTATTATTATTATTTTTTTTTTTCAACAAGAAAGGACTTATTATGTATTTGTACCGAGTGATTCGGATAAAATCGCTGTTTCTTTTCATGACTCGATGAAACAGTTCGTCTTATTTCATCAATTTTTAATCGATATTTCGAAACAGTGCAACGTTATGCGTAGTCTGAATTCAATTAAATATATGACAATTCGCTTCGTATGGTAGATCGATTAATGTATGTATCAAATCAACCAGTTTCACATTGTTCTGAATCCTGAATCGCTCTGTGCAATGAATATTAGTCGTTTCATGCATGCTGAAAATTAAGGGGGAAACGTACTTCTCTAATAATTTTCTTTCTTTCTTTCTTTTTTTTTTTTTGCATAATATTCTTCTTCTGTTTTCTGTCTTGTGATTTTTTTTTTAGACAAAATGCCTTTATTTATTGGTGTAACGAGCTGTTTTTGGGGGCTGTTAATCATACTGTTGAAAGTATATCTCTGACGAGAGGCTACCCTCTTCATAATTTCGGGTAATGCGTGCGAGTGTTGTTGCGTGATGATGACGCTGCTAATGGTGCTATTTTTTTTTTTTTTTTTTTGTTACATCAAAATATGCAGCGTTTTTCTTCCGTTTTTTTTTCTTCTTCATTTCTAATACGATGTTTGTTATTTGACGGACGCGTGTTTATTTGTGTGTTCGTGTGCGATTGTGTGATTTATTAACCAATTCCTATGTACTAATTTGGAGCTGTTTGATTTTTATGAGTAATCTATGGTAATATGATAACACGGCCGTTTGGGTTCTTTGAAGTGGTTTATTGACGACGGGTTATCGTAATTCGCAGATATGCGTGGTGGTGATCCGGTTAGTGTATTTGCTTTGTGCATGCAATAAATTTTATACGTTAATCGTTGAAAGTTTGTTAATGTTGGCGAGATTAATAAATTTTTTCGTTCGGAAGTGGTGTACTTTGGAGATTAGTTGACGGTGTTGAAAAAATGGATCATTTATGTACGTATTAGTTTCATGTTTTTGTTGCGTTCAATATCTACGGTTTTGAAAAAAAAAAAAACCGTACAGAATTTTTCCAAAGCTTACGTACTTTTTTGATGAAACTTGACGAACGAAAACATTATTAGTTATTGTACTTTACGTGCGATTGACCTTTGAACGAACTAAAATAGGCCGATAAATATTATTTCGAATACTTACTAAACTAATTCATCCGTCACACTCGTTAGAAAGATTACTCTTATAATTTGGAGTTTTTTTCTTTTCAATTAGGTACGTAAGTACAATGGTTCATTGTGCAGTACTTTCCAAAGTACATATATTTCGAGTTGTTATCGCTACTGTGAATCTAAATTCCGCCATCGCTCACAAAAAGTTGGAAATTATCTAATAATTATTAAAATCCACTTGGGATACATTGAAGGTGTGTGGATCTTTCGGTAAATTGTGATTTTTTCCCCCCGAAAATTGACTAATTTCCGATGGGGTTTGAAAAAAAGTTGAATTTTTCTGCGATTGAACATTAATAAAATGTGATTTAGGAACGTCTGAACGCCGATCAGTTTGCTTTTTCTAGTTTTCCTTCATTCTCACACTTTAGCTACACGTACCTAACAATACGCAATTTTCACTATTTTTTTTTCTCTTGGAAAAATTGCAAAAATTGTTTTTCGAACCATAGTGGTTCGGTCACTCGTATTAGATTACTTCGATCATCGCTGATTTGCGTGGATAGAAATGTATCTAAATTCCGTATTGATTCTATCATTTTATTATATTATGTTGCAGTTCTAGAACGTCCATCGTCACAAATATCATTCTTAGAGCATTTTTTGAACAACACATCGCTTACGTCGAATGCAGATAATACTTCCTTAATGAATGACCGCTATCACAGGATGGGCGGTTCGGCCGAAAGTGAAGAGGGTGATATCGAGGATAATCGTATACCTTCTGTCGAAAGTAGCAAATCAAATCTATCGGAACTTAGCAACGTAAATGTAATTTTTATCGATAGAAAAATATTCGTCTGTATTTGTGACGAAAAAAGACCACTTCTCTAAACCGATGCCAATTTGTTGTATTAGGATTTGGGACGGTGTACATCTCCTACATCGTTACACAGTGCAAAACAACAGCAACAACAACAACAACAACAACAACAGATGAGCATGGATGCTAGAAAAGGCAGCATGCACCAGTTTTTGATTCGTACGTTCGCTGCTCCTACGAAATGTAACCATTGCACGTCGTTAATGATCGGACTAACTCGTCAGGGAGCCGTTTGCGAAGTATGCGGCTTCGTCTGCCATATTTCGTGCTGCAGTAAATTACCGCCGCTGTGTCCGGTACCGCCCGATCAAAGTCAGTATCAAATGTACGTGTATTTTTTTTCGAAATTTTGCCAAACTTGACGGATTTTAAATTCATATTATAGCCAAACGCCCGCTCGGTATTGATCCGACAAGAGGTATCGGTACCGCCTACGAAGGCTATGTCAAGGTACCGAAGACTGGAGGTGTCAAAAAAGGATGGTTACGACAGTTCGTGGTTGTGTGCGATTTCAAATTATTCCTTTACGATATCTCGCCCGAAAGGAACGCCTTAGCATCGGTAAACGTTTCACAAGTTCTCGACATGAGAGACGAAGAGTTCTCTGTGTCATCGGTTCGAGAATCCGACGTCATTCACGCCACTAAAAAAGACATACCCTGTATATTTCGTGTAAGTTGCTCAATTCGTATTGCAATTAATCGGTGTTTTTCATTTTTTTTAATGTTTTCCCCATTCTCCTGTAATAATTTGCACAGATTACGACATCGTTAATCGATGGTAGCCACGATTTGAAAAATTATACCTTGATGTTGGCCGATACGGAAAGCGAAAAGACTAAATGGGTTGTCGCTTTGAGCGAGCTGCATCGTATTCTGAAACGCAATAATTTACCGAATACGATGGTAAATAGAGCAGCAATTCTACTTTGGTGTATTTTTACCCCCGTCACTATATTTGTATTTCTAATTTTTGATGTTTTTTTTTTTTTTTTATTTTTTTATTTATGCGAATGCGACGTAATGTAGATTTTCCGTGCCAAAGAAGTAGTCGATAATAGTGTGTCGTTTGTAAAAAGCGCAATGTCAGCAGTCATCATCGATCCGGAACGTATCGTTGTTGGTAGCGAGGAAGGCCTTTATTGTGTCGATCTAGATCGATCGGGTAAATTTTGGTATTCGATTAGCTGGAACTGGGAATATATTCGATCGCAATAATCGACGTATTTGTTGGCTGTGTAGAAATCATTAAGGTTGGCGACGGCAAAAAAGTTTACCAGTTGGAGTATCTTAAAGAAGAACAACTACTGATCGCTTTATCAGGGAAACAACGTCAGATCAGATTAATCGCCGTTCGCGCTCTGGACGGAGACGAAGTGGAATGGATCAAAATCCCTGAAAGCAAAGGATGCGGCACATTCACCACCGGAGTGATTAGGCGTGTACCGCATTTCACATATTGTCTTTGCGTGGCCATCAAAAGCCAAGTAATGGAAAATTTCAGTTCGGATTCGTATATTGCGTCTTGAGCTACCTAGGTCGATCTTTAATATGCAATTTTATTCACCGCAGAACACTTCGCAAGTCATCATTTATGAAATTACCAGAACGAAGCAGAGGCACAAGAGACTGCGCGAAGTAATGTTACCAACTCAAGCGCAAACTTTACGCGTATTCACCGATGGACGTCTTTGCGTCGGCTACCAGTCTGGTTTCAGTTTGTACAGCATCGCCGGAGACCACTGTCCTATTTGTAAGGGATTATTACGGACAGTTAGTGGCGTATCGAATGGTTTTATTTTTCAGAACGAGTCTAAAGTAGACGAATTTTTGTTTTTTTGCGCGATTTAGCCTTGGTTCATCCTGACAACCATGTCATGGGATTCTTGTCGTACTCGGCGGTCGATGCTTTACTGGCCGTGGAATTGAATAGAGGAGAATTTTTACTCGTCTTCCAAACTCTAGCCATATACGTTGATTCGCAAGGACGCAAGTGTCGCGAACGTGAAATTATG
This sequence comes from Ferrisia virgata, assembly GCA_900060175.1. Classification (NCBI taxonomy): domain Eukaryota; kingdom Metazoa; phylum Arthropoda; class Insecta; order Hemiptera; family Pseudococcidae; genus Ferrisia; species Ferrisia virgata. Next base: position 64,791 of record FIZR01031161.1, read on the forward strand.
TATCCTTCGATTCCTATCGCCGTCAGTAAGTGATCGTAATTGTATACTCGAGAATTTACCCGTGTACGCTGTGGTTTCCATCTCGCCCTTCTCTCTTTTTTACTAAAAATTTGATTCGTTTGTGCGAACGCGCTTAGGTTATTGTGATGGCCATTTAATCGTGTACAGTGAAAGCCATATTGATGTGTTTAACGTGGAGACCTCCGACTGGGTACAAACGCTTAATATTAAACACGCCATACCTCTGAATACCACCGGATCTTTGAGTTTATGCACCTTGATGAACGATATGCCGAATATCATCTATTTGTGTAATATTCATCAAAGTAAGTTTCGTATTGTCGGCGTATTCGAATATATTTCAATTACGACTGTGTAGTTTGACGTGTATTATGATGGTACTCTATCCATTTGCCTAACGATATTACTGTTTTATTTTTAGGAGAATTATTAAATCTATCGTCATACGAGATTCGAAGATCGACTACAAGAAGTCGAAGAAGATTTTCGATGAAGGAGGCGCATAATCGTACTCCCAGAGGGTAAGTTGTCGTGCCCTCGCTCGGTTGAAAAAGTAGAAACTAAGAAGGAAAGCTACGTGAAGAATATTAATTTTGAATTCAAATTATGTAATTTAAACACACAGCGCTGATAACAGAAGATCAAAAATGATATCTGCGCCTACCAACTTTAACCATATTAGTCACATGGGTCCCGGCGACGGTATTCAAATTCAAAGATTATTGGATCTTCCCACCACTATTGAAACTGCCGATACAGATGTGCCACCTGTAATTAGTCAGCGAGTTAGTATCGCGTTTGTAGTACTATTTTCTTTGCTTACTTACGAAAATGTTGTTTTTAAAGGAATTAAAATTTGTTTAAAGAATTCATTTTTAGTCGCTAGATTAATTTCTTGTTGATTTATTTTCAAAGGAATTAGGCCATGGAGCTTCGTTACCGATGAAATTAAATTATAGTGTTGGATCATCTCATTCTCCTGCTCCAGCCGTAGCTGCCCATGGATATCCACAAGGCTACGCTGGTAGTCGATCAGGTGCGTTAGTGAAGAATGTATTAAAATGGTGAAAGAGTAACAAAAAAAGCATTGCAGAGCGATGCTTTTTCAGCCTGATTTTCGTGACATATTACAATTTTTTCCTAATCAATATTTTGGGTAGGAAGAATTCAATGAGGCTAAAAAGTGGAATCCCCCAAAAGATACATCAGGGGTCCCTACGGAGAAGACAAACCTTATTTAAACTTCCTAGCTCAATTCGAAGGGGAATTATGTGAGGAACAAACTCAAAAAACTCAAAAAACTCAAAACCTAAGGAAACCCGATCAAAAAACCACTTTTCTGGGGTTTTAAGGGGGTGCAGTGGAGCTAAAAAGTCAAGACCCCCAAAAGGCACATCTAGGGCTCTTATTAAACGTGTGTACCTCATTTCAACTTCCTAGCTCAATTTGGAGAGGATTTATGCGTGGAACAAACTCAAAAAAATAAGAAAAAACGAGCAAAAAACCACATATCAAGGGCTGTGAAGGGGTAAAATGGGACTGAAAAGCTGGGATCCCCAAAGGGCACATCTAGGGCCTCTACTAAATGTACATACTTAATTTCAACGTCCCAGCTCAATTTGGAAGGGAGTTATGTGAGAAACAAACGCAAAAAACTCTAAAAATGAGAAAGAGCGATCAAAAAACCACTTTTTTAGGAGTGTGAGGGGGTGTACTGGAGGAAAAAACTTGGAACCCCGAAAAGGCACATGTTAGTCCTAACTGAATGTACGTACCAAATTTCATTTCCTAGCTCAATTCGGTGGGGAGATACGGGAGGAATAGCCCTTTTTCAGGGTCAAAAGGAGAAAAATCCCCATTTCTCTCCTCTTGATTGACTTAGGAGGTTGATTTTTGAATATATGCTATACAACATTTGATTTTCTTTCAATTTGCTGAAAAAGGGACAATTTTAGTGTTTTTGACCTCTTAGCATCCCCTCCCCCAAAACGGGGTAAAACTGAATTTTGACCCAAATTTATCTTCACTCGGATATACATATACATAATCCCCCCGCAAACTGAGCTGATTGACCGAATTGGAGCGATTTTGGTCGGTATCGAGGGGAGTAAATGATTTTAACGTGGGGGGGGGATAGAATAAAAATAAATATCTGACATGGCTAAAAATTGTCTTAATGGTCTTCTAGAACCCCAAAACGAATTTTTTGATATCCCCCCACCCCCTCAACCGCCGTTGGTCGATAGACTGTAATAGCCTGATTTTCATTGATAATACAACGTAGAAAATCAGGCTAAAAAGTGAGGTGAAACCGTAAACGAAGTATGAATGTTGTTTTTATACTATTAATACGATTACAGGATCGAGTCAAAGGCGTGTACCGTCGATCACTAGAAGGTCCAACTCTCATACAAACGACACACCACCACCTCATCAACATAATTATCGCCATAATCATCCTCATCACAATACGTCAGAAAAGACTCCGCCATTTATCACTATGCTACACCATAGTGTACCCTCACTCCACGATTACAAAGTACACACAAACACTAGATTAGTTTTTTCTGCATTTATTTCGCTTATTTCTCTTGCTGTTTTGGTTTGTTCATTTTCGTTATTCGTGTTTTGTTTTTCAAATTGCAGGAACGCAGTTTGAGCAGTGGAGGAGGTGATAGTCCAAGACATTCGATTGCATCGAATAACAGTAGTAATCCTAGCACGCCACCGAGTCCTAGACAAGGTTCTTCTAGTTACGATGATAGTTAAATGAATGAATAATATACTCGTATATTTATTATACATTGATTACTATGTAGCCATTTGATATGTAGAGAGTGCATCGTATTACTGATTCAATTTTTCTTCATTTTTATTTTAATTTTTTTTTCTTCGCTCAGCTCGTCATTTTTACCCATACTTCGTTTTTTATTGCTCTTTAAATCCCTATTTATTTAAGGATAGATATAAAGGTACTTAAGCGTTACTAACATCTTTTTTGTTTGTTTGTTTGTTTGTTCATTATTTTTTCCCCTTTCGAGATGTAAACATCGTTGTATTACGAATTTCACATCGGTATACAAAAACACCTTCATTGGTTTTAGCTCTGCTTGATAATTTTTATTTTGTTTCGTAAACATCGTAATTTACCTCATTTTTTGCCACATACTCATATCTCAAGTTCATATCTCTGTTTTCTTAAGTTTTTAACTTTCGATATTACTCGTATGGTAAAGTTTTCTCGCCTTCTGAAATTAGACGGTATTATGTAAGTTGTCAATTAGTAAACTACGCTACATTTCTCCTCGCCATTTTAATTGTAGTAGCTTTACCGAGTAAGTCGTGCGTTGAATAAATTAAAACGACTGAATTTCAAGAGTATTTTCGTGTCAGGGTATCGATACACATGCAATACTATAAAACGATCCGGATACAACGAATCGTATAATTTGTTAAATTTTTATAATTTTACAATTTTTTTACGAGTGTTTTTCACTTACAATGTCTTCTCCCTTACCCCTCTCAACTGACAATAAGAATTTTATACGCGTTTAAGTTCTCCTTCCTTTTATTTTGTATTATTACCCGCGTATGTATCTTTTTGTTTTTTTTTTCATTCATTTGATGTTTTGATCACGAGAAAAAATTCAAGCTTACTCATGTATACAGATTTGAAACGTAGCTGAGCTGTGATGGCGGATTTGCGCGTGTTTCTTTAAGCAAGTTTATAGTACGGAGAGGCTCTCTGTGTAGATATACGATATATTATGTGTCGTGTTAATTTTATTTATTTATCAATTTTTTTTTCTGTGAATTTATCTCGTGTATATTTGTTCGATGATGATTTGGCGTGTAGTGTATTCAGGCGTGTGTGTGTGTGTGTGTGTGTGTCTGTGTGTTTAAAGTTTTAGTTATTCTATATGTTTGTGAATGGTAGCATCGTGCATGTGGATGATGGCATCGTGCCTGTTTAAAAATTGACGATTTAATATTGAACGAGCAGCTCTGTAAAACGTAAATAAAGTTGCAATTAATTGTGATAAATACATTATTATAGATACGTAACGTTACGTTGTTGGAAAATTATCCCCATAATTCCCCCATCATTTATGGAATACACCTGTCCCTCGCTTTTTATCATTTTTGTGTATTGTGTGTGTGTAGATTTATTAATGTAATGGGTAGTTGTTGACGCGCCCAAGAATATAGACGTGTTATTTAATTTATAATCGTATTTATGATGCATACCTATAAAAGAAAAATTTTCCTAAGTCAGAATTTTTTTTTTTTTTCAATTTTGCATTTTACTATTTATTTGTATACGTACCTACCTAAGTATTGTACTTATTATCATTACTATTATTACTTGTATTTGCAATACTGTGGAAAGATTAGGCCTTAATGGCATATGATGAATATTGCAACTTGTGTGAATAATTCATACGCGTGCAATGTGTAGATTTATTTTTTTTTACCTCAAATGGTAATTTTTTTTTTTTTCAAAAAAAAATGATGAAAATTATGTAGTCACGTTTATATGTATACTTTTTGTTTGCTCTGCTCCGTAGTTGCTGCGTATAATTGAATTTTTTTATATTTTTGGTTATTTTTTTACTTATGTAATGCGTATGTTCTTTGGAAGTACCAGTTTTGCGTCCGAAGTCTGATATTAATTTAGAAAATAAACCATAAGAAAATTGAAACTTTTGTTATTGTTTATTTTTGTTTGAGGAAAATTGGGGGAAAATAGATGGCGAATGGTTTTGTGAAAAAGTTGCATTGTACACGTGTAGATGCGTGTACAATCTGTACATGTATTTGTTGATCAACAAATATTACAACTAATAAAACGCAAAATCACAATTCTTTAATGAAAAACTTAGCAATAACAACTGTCATAGAAAAAATTTATTTTCTTTACTTTTCAAAAGAATCTACGTAAAATAAACTGTTAAAATAATTTTGATAAAAAAAATTGTTATCTGTTGGAAATGAATCCACCGCAGATATCGAATCAAATAAAATTTCATAAATATACGTTGACGTTTGACAACCTACTTAATTAAAATACTTCATACGATTTGCGTCCGTTATCTGAATACCATAACTCAGACACAAATTAAATACCAACATTAAAAAAAAAAACCGTATTAATATACACTTAAGGGCGAAAATATTTCTATACAGAAATGGAAATATGATAAATGCACTTTTAATAATGATGTGTCATTATAGAAATCATCCTCATCGCCTTGTCGAACTCCGCGTTAATTATTGGTGGGACCGTTAAAGTTCAACGATTAAAAAAGCAAGCGAATAATATTTACAGAAAACTCTTCGCCAATGCGATACACAAAATAAAAGAAAGGGAAATAAGGGTAAATATTTATAAGTTAGGTAGGGTACCACATATCGCTTTTGCAGTTATCTACATGATTTAGCGGCTCACGCAGTCATTCCAAGCGTGGTGCCGGGAAATTAAAAACTTGACCACCGAAAATGGGCACTTCAATCTATTTTTATAGCCGAATATATTTTTTTAATGAAGAAATACACTGAAAAGAAACCAATTGTGGAAGTGAGCAGCCAAAATGTAATCACCATTATGGCGCTGTAACCGAAGTACAATAACATCGGAATTGCTTCGGTGATCTGTAATTTCGTCATGAAGTAAAATATCGAATATAAAAACATATGCACCGCAGAACCACCGGATACAAACAGCGATCTCCACCACCAATGATAATTCTGTGAAACAAAAATAATGTTATACCAATTCGTTAAAGATAAACTGTGCAAACGTATTGAAAAATTGAGAGAAAATATGAACTTTTTAAAGGACTGTAATCAGTCAAGTTAGAGGAGAAAAGGAATAATGTTGTAGTTTAATTTATTTTTATTTTTTTTTTATTTACTTACTTCGGCGCACAATTGAAAGTATATCATCACAATGGATATTTGAGCGCATGAAATGACTAGTATGATAAAAACCAGGAACAAGAATCCGAACAAATAATAAAACTGATTTTGCCAAATTGCGGTAAAGATGAAAAATAATTCGATGAATACTGCTCCAAATGGTAATAATCCAGCTACTAACATTCTGTGAAAAGAAAAAGAGCTTTCGTAGTAACGGTCTTCGTTCCCTGATTCGAGCCATTAGTAATTCCATTAATACTTACGAGAAAAATGGATTCATATACCATAACTGCTCAGGTATTTGTCTGGGAATTTGATTAGTACGGACTGGATTCTGAATTGGTGGTTTTTTATAACCAATGTAATAACCCAGATACACTAGTGGTATAGAAATACCAGACCAGATAAACATCAAAGTTATCATCGTTGTGAACGGTACAGCTCCACTAGAACTTTTCTTCCAGATGAAGAAATTCAAAAAGAAACACGTGCCGAAAACCATACCAGGATATAGAACTCCAGTCTGTAAAGGAAAATTAAAAGTTATTGCTACAGTAAACGATGATATCACAAAAGCCCGCTTATCAGTTACTTTTTTCTCGTATATTACTTACTAAAAATGCAGCTTTTTTCCACCGTCGGCCTTTGATCGTCTTATATATCCGAGCTGATACAAATCCAGCGATACCTCCCATAGCTGCGTAGAAAAATATAGCGCATGTCATTAGAGCTCCTCGAGATGCCGGAGATAACATTCCCAACATAGCAAATACTACACATAGAAATACCAAATTGTCGTCAACATAAAAATTTGATTATTACGTTATCCTCGATATCGTGTATGCTTACAAATCGTTATCAACGACATTAAAAATATTTGAACACCCGATCCGATAGTGGCAACAAACAAACGAGGATATTTCGGTGGCCTAAAAATATCGCCATGTACTAGTTTCCATCCAGATTGTTCGATGGCTTCATCCGCCGCATCGTCCGCATTATATTTAGCAATATCTCTTCTCAACGTTCGAATAATAATCAATGTAACCAATCCTGAAAATACGAGTAATTAGATATTTTCAACGTATATTTCTCTTGTTTGAAAAAAATTATTAAACTATATTTCCGTTAATGTTCAAACCTGTCAAGAAAAATATAACAACGATAGAATTGATGATAGAAAACCAATGTATTTCTACGTCGGTCATGGCTAAATAAATATCCCAACGTGAGGCCCAACTAATTTCGGATTCTTTCCAAGTAACAGAATAGGTTAAGTAGACATCTAACGGGCCATTGTCCGATTTTAATGCAGGTTGAGGTTTTGCTGACAGTAATGACTGAGGTAGTTGGCAATTGTTCTTAGGATCGCCATCTCTGAACGATAATTCCGATAAATCAATGCTATACGTTTCCACTTCGAAACCAACCACTCTGTACACCTCCCTAAAAAACACAGTAACACGTCTCAGTAGAAATTATCTTCCATACACCAATTTATACTTTAGTTTGAAATACTTGCTGTTTAGAAACTTGATGATAGCGCAGAATGAATTTTAGATGATTATGAATATATGTTTTACCGTCCCGAGCAAACCCTAATCTATATCCGTGTTCGAAAGCTACATTATTGTTGATTGGATCCACGATTCGAGTAGCGCAGGGTAAATTATCTACCAGTCTGAAATTCAAAAATCGTTAATTTCTTTCAATATATTTATCACGTCATGCGCTAACTTACAGATGAACGTAATAATCGTGCGAGATTCTATTCAATATGATGTTTTGTTGATTGAAACTCCATTTCATGGGTCGCTTTGGCGTATGGCATAAAACACGGCATTCTATATCTTCTGCCATTTTGACATCGTACGGAGTGTTGACAATACGATCACCTCGTAGTACTTCACCTGAACATAGAACCTCATTTTATTACGCGTATTTTTCTCCTTTTTCAGAGTTACAATAACATAGGAGTAACAGTATGACTCACCCAAATTTTCGGATTTATAAATGGTGCCATTTTTAGGAGTACAAAATGGTAATGAATAATACTCGTACGGTAATTGGGTTCGAGTACTCGTCATTTTGACAGCCTTGACTTCGATAAGATCACCCCGTTTGAATTCCACGGGGGCGACCCCTGGTACGTAAAATCCATCTAACACACTAAGACTCGAACAAAGCAGAGCGATTGAGATTAGCACTGAACTAGCCTGAAATCGGAAGAATAATACCTATTACAACTATATGAAGTCGGTGTTAGTGAAAATATCTAAAGTAGTGTTGAAAATATGCATAGTTTATCGATAAAGAAAACTCATTGATTATATACGTACCATATTCATTACACAACATGGATAATAGATAAAGTTTTAGTAACAAAAAGCCGTGCAGCTATGAATAATTAATTGCCTTAACCATTACAGCAGTTGGATTGTTAAGTAATGAAAGTAAATTAATATAATTTCTTTTCAAAAATAATATTTTTTATTTCAAATTTTGGAATTTTTTCTGTTATTCAAGGAAAAAAAAAAGAAAAATTGATTATTTGGGTCTTAGTTTGGTTGGGTTTGTGATTTCGATTTCGGCACCATTTTTTCGTTGATTTTCTTATAGTTTATAAAAGTACCAATAGGTTCGCGAATAACTTATTTTATATAATGGACTTAATAAAATTACCAACCAAGTTATGATAACTGTCAACATTCTTTTACAGTCATAATTTTGTTCGCGTTTGTACTTTGTAGTAATGACATATACGAGACTTTTTATTAAAAATTAATTTGAAAATACGAATAATAATTTATTTGTGTTCCTAAGCTACGTAATTCGGATTTAACATTCTTTCATTCGTTCTAACCGCGATACATTACTAGAGTATTGAATTTTTTAAGTGTTGTAATATCACTTGTTGCTTTCGGTAAAGCTTTCGTGAATTCGCGTACACTATGCATTCGTATTTTAAGGAAAGAAAACTTGTACTTTTTGAGTTGGTTCCATGAATGGATTCAGAAAAACATCAATTTCTAAGGTAAGCAAGGCTGTAGTAATTAGGTATGAATTTTTTAACATAATTAATACATACAGTATGTGAAAACCATGAAGTATAAAGGTCTAGGTATTAGGTACTAGGTGAAAAGAATTACCGGTAGACTGTACTTTATTTTCGATTTGAAATCTATGTATTTCGATTTGAAGAATACAGTAAAGTATAATTTCAGTGCATTAATATTAATCTTCTGTATATTTCATACGTACTGAATGTAAGCAAGTACTTGAAAGTACACTTGAAAGAATATCAAGTATGAGGTAATCTATGAAATGTGTTCTTCATGTTGTTTCCATAATTTTCTTTGTTTATGACTTCCGCATATTTGGGCCAAAAGATGGCTTTAAATGTACTGTACCTAAGTTTATGTATTTAAGTATATTTTATCAACTGCTTTATGTTCTAGTGAACTTGCTATTGTATGCATGAGAGTAAATTGAGAAATATAAAAAGCGGTTTATTTTCATTATGTTAACTCTGCTGTAGAAAAATGCACTTGTGTATCTTTAAATTTTCAGTTTGCGGGAGCCATTTTTTTAAATGTACATTTGTTATGCTTTGTTAATTCTTCATGGGCGACGTGAAACGTGAATAATGATAATCTCTTTAAATTGCTGTGCCGGTTTGAAAAGAGGAATATTATCGCTTGTCGATGCGTCATCCGTTCGACATTTCTATTCACAAAAGATTGGTTCAAACCAGCACCAGAAATCAATTGTTAATAGTAACTTACTGGTATTTTTGTTGATAGATAACTCAAACCGTTTAACTGAATGATGAATCATTTTCAAATATTAAGAATATTTCTTTCTAGTTTCCAGTGGATAATTTTTAACATTCTGTTTTATTGCCGGCGTAACATTACGTATTAAATAAATATAGAAAACAATCGTTACATTAAATTTAATAAACGTGTATTTTACATACAACTATTACGGTATCAACGAACAAAACGAAAAAAAAAAAAAAAAAATTATCGAAACGGTAATGCGCTTTGATTTTTGCACATAGGAAGACAAATTATTATTCGAAATAAATATTCTTTTTTTTCTAAATTCATTAATTGTAGATACATATCTATTAATGTAAAATTGTTTAATTCAAATGCGTATAATTATTAAAAGAATTGTAATTAAATTTTTTTTTTTTGGAAAAAAAAAATTCGCTATCTAAATAATGATTGGTTTTCACTAGAAAAAAAAGAAGAGAAAAAACAAACAAAACAAACTTCAAAATGTTAATAATAGGTAAATGGTAAATGGTTACAAGATATTAAAAATATATACAACAGGAAAACACAAATAGGTACATGGTACAATTAAAAGAAGAATCTAATGATTAAGGGCGAGAAAAAAAAGAGAACAATAGAACAAGAAAAACATAAATTGGTGAAAAAAATCATTACATATGATTGAATACTGATACTTCATTTATTGCCTCCGAAGAAGTTTTGCTGCGAAATTAAAACGAAAATTGAATAAATTTAATAGTTATGCGTTAAATTTTCAATTATTTAGAAAAATTATCGAATTATGTACATACCATGCCGGAGCTGAGCTGATGTAAAAGATTGCCCGATCCGGTTTGAGAACCGGTGAGACAAGTGGACGGTCTACGAGATCTATTCAAACCAGAAGACCATAAATATGGCGAACTGCTGCTCGTATTTGGCATACTTCCACCCTAGAAAATTTGAATTAAAAAATATCAACTTTTGTATCTACTGAAAATTAGTTTTTGGAAATTTCAATTTAATTTAATTTTTAAAATTCTCGGCATCAGATTTACTTTTTCAAAATTTTCTATTACCTGTTTCCTTTCGTATATGAAATAAATACAAATATTTCCGCGTACTTTCATCTTTTGGAAGCAATTTTTTTTCTAACAATTTTTTTATTCGTTTGTCAACTAAGCGAGGATTTTTTTTTCAAATTTAATTCTACACACAAACACCACACGCACACGTACACAATCTATATAATATTAAAGCAAAATACTCACTATCATGCTCCTTGCAAGCTGGAAAGATAAAATACACAGAATGAGTTATGAGATAAAGCTTCTAGAAAAATGGCTTATTAAATTAGATGGTTTTAATTTTTCTTTCTTTTTTTTTTTTTTTAAATTTTTTATTTACAAAAACATTAATGAAAAATTGTGGTACAGTACATGCTTAGCTAGAATGATCGCAGCTCACGTCGTTTTCTTTACTGTTGTAATATGATTTTTAGTTAATTTTGCCTTCTTAACCAAAGAACGATAATATTTAAATAAATATGTAAACGACTGCGTTTTAGTGAAGGTAATTTCTCGATGATTTATTGGTATTTTAAAATCCTCGTTTCAATTTAAATCATTTTCAAGATGTTTTCGGTTTCAAAGAAAGGTAAACTTTTGCTCAACGATTGAGATCAAAAAGATGTCATGCTGAAATGGCATGTTAAATTTTTTTTCACATGTACTTTGAAAGCAAGAATTTTATTCAAGTCGAAAAATTATTCGAGATTTATTCCGTTATGATACTTTTTTTTCCTGCGTTGTAAGTATTAGGAACAGAAAAAAAGTGTTGTACTTGGATAGTGAAGAAGCCTTTAAAAAATGTAACATTGCTCCTGCATGATTCCATTTCATGGTAATGTTGTAGACGTGTAAAGTGGAATGTGGTAAATGGAAGGAAGGAATTTATCGGATCAGGGAATTATGGGTCAACGTCGAAGAGGTCATTGAACCAGCAGATATCTAGCGAATTCATTACTTTTCAAATAGAGCTGTGATGAGGGTATCGGGATCATTTCTTAGGGTAGCTGTAGAGTTGACATTCGCTCGACGAATACATCTTGAAATCTATTATTTTTAGTATATGAAATTGCTAATATATTCTTCAGAGGGGCGGGGGGGGGGTTGAAAAAATAATCAAAGGAGTAATGTTGTTACTTTAACGGCTTCTTCACTGAGAAATAAAGGTTCTTCGATAAAAACATATAGCATAGTGATGGCGTGATGTTTAAACGGTGATTTAGTGAACAGGATTTTATTTAAGCGATGTAGAAAACAACGGGCTGTTATGTTTTACATTGAAAAAAAGGACTGGGTAACGCTTAAAAATAACATATGAAAGCCACATTCTCCTTCAAAATTAAATCCGAACAATTCGAACGGGCGAAAAAGTCGAATAAATGAAAATGAAAGTCAAACTCTTCGTTCGATACGATTTCTCACGCCCTTTTACCCCTAATACTGATGAGAACAAAAAACATGCATTATCTCCTTTTTGATTGAAGCTATGCACAGAAGTAAAGCCATATAGCGCCTTTTTTGTGAGGGAAGTTCCCGTTTACAGTATGTATAAGCTTATGTACATCTTCCCCTCCCCTCAGTTATGCACATAAGTGCACAGTGTATTATACATTATATATGATCATCGTCTGTGTATAAAAGTTACGACCACGCGAGAACCTCGAATTACTATTATAATGTGTATGTACTTGCAAAAATTATACTTAAACAATGGTCAGGTACGTAGTCCGTTTTTGAAGGTGGTGGGTATTACAGGAAAGCGTTATTAATTATCATTATTAAAATATCAATAGAAACTTTTCACAAACAACATAACATAAAGCATATGGCGAGTGACAGAAACGGCATAGGTTTAATCGAAAGCAGAACATTGAAAAAAAAGCCGATCATACATGAATTGTTTTATTCATACACTATTTGTGAGACGAAAAAGGTTGGTGGTGTAAAATATCGCTATAATTAATTCGTTTTGATCGCTCGAATTAGTGACTCTTGGCGTGTGTGTAATGTACGTACAGAGATATCGTTGTTAAATTTCAAAGTGATTTCTACGCGTAGAGGTGCAGCTACAGAAGGTTGTGGAAAATTTTTTATGGGTTTTTTAGGGTAGGGATAGAGATTCTAAGCAGAAAAAACGAAGAACTCAATGGTTGGTTGAAAAGATACAAGATTTATAATGTGCTAGGAAAGATAGAGACAATTTTTATTTTAACAACTTCCTTTTTAAGTTTTTTTTTTTTTTTTTTTTTTTTTTTTTTTTTTTTTTTTTGGCTACACCTCTTATCTTATTTTGTACGTTTCGGGATCAAATTGTAGAATTTTTATAACATTTTTTATCGATTACTTAGTCTCGAACTTTTTGTGTGGGATATTTTTGTACCTACGTATGGATAAGTTGCTAATCGGTATTATTTTTAATTTTAACGCTACACTGGCCAGTAAATGAAAAACGTAGAATACAAGAACAATAATAAGCTAACAAAAACACGAACACATTTTTAAACAACACATCACATGCTGCTAATATATTATGAAGTCAAAAAAAAAAAAAAAAAGAAGAGAGAAAACTCTTCAAGCCGGTGATTTCTTTTTGAAATATTAACACCGCGCCATCAAGCAAAATAACAAACACTATTAACTGTTTGCTAAAATTAACATAAAAAGGAAGTAGAAATGCTCGAATGAACTGGAGCCCAGTGTAGCTTCTTATTTCTGAAAATCAGGTTTATCGATTCCTTGGATTAGGCCAAGTGTATAATCGAAATCGGTATTTCGTACCAATATTAACTTTCATTTCTTCCCATTCTGTCGAGTTTTTTGCTTTGTGAGGGTGCTAATTTTGTTTTAAATTATATCGTGGGTTTTTGCATAGATGTTCCCATTAAATATCCAAAACTTAATTGATAAGATTTTTCCAGGAATCTACTCGACATACTTACAAAATTTCAGTTTCCCAGTTGAATCGAGAAAAAAGACACTGGGTTACCGGGAGTAGTCCATTTTTTTTTTCAAATTGAAAAATTAAGGAAAACGCAGATATCAACATTTTAGATTCTTATTAATTGGCGGAGAAATTTTCAATTTTTTTCACTAATTTTGACCTTTATTGGATATCTGACATTATGAACCTGCTGGTTGGCGAAAGAGGAGGTTACCAAGCTGTAGGTAATCAAAATGGACGTTTAGGTCTTCAGGACAAATAAGACGCCTATAGTAATAGTCTTATGGAAAATCCGGCTATGAATAACACGTATTTGAGGCGAACAAGATAGGCAATTTTAGCCACATTTACTTTTTTATCTTTTTGATTTTGAAATTTGTTCGCTAATGTTGACATTAAGCTGGAAAAATTTGTCAAGTTAATTTGATAGGTATTCTACTGATACGCTTTTTTAGACTGTCCACTTCCAGGAATCTATGCCCCCCTAACGTAGATTTCTTTGCGGCTTAAATGAGGTTCACTTTTGGGTCTACATGAACCAATTGGAGGCACATTATTGGTATACAAATAGCTTCAATTGACCTGATATGCTGAAATTTCCGAGATATAAATCGCATAAAAATTGTTAGCATTCGATTTAGTTGAGTTTAGAGGTTTAAAATTGATATCTGATCGCGAATGCGCCTTTTGGCATAAATATTTTGTAACATTCCTGTAAGCTCGATATTTTATTAAAATCAGGCAGCAATAGCAACGTAAAAGATTAACATTTTATTCAAATATTTGAAATTTAATTTTTTTCCCCTCAATTCATAAATATGCCGAACGGTTGTGCCTTTGAAAAAAAAAAACCTACAAAAAATCGAAAATACAAAATTATTTTATGAAGTGTCTAGATAGAGGTAATTTGATCTTCTGAACACGAATTTGGGGTTCGTTTTTCTTTTATTCGAACAATTTGTCGGCCAACTATAAGCACCTTCGTTGTATTCTTTATTTCAGTTTTTCATGTTTTTAAATAAAAATTTACCAAATCCTATAAATAATTGTAAATGATCAGAAATTCAAATACGGGTGTTTTCGCACGTGTTCTTTTCATTTATGACCTTTTAGGTTAATTTGAAATGGATTTTGGAAAAAAAAATCTCGAAATGTTCCGATTTTTGGTGACATTGCCATGGCCCTCCCGAACGAAAAAAAAAAGTATTCTTGTAGCAAGTTCTCACCCGGACGCTCATTTAAGAAAAAAAAAGTTCATATAACTCCTGTAGTTTTTTTTGTAATAGGAGCTTTTAAATTTGCTTTCGTTCATTTTGCTCCTCCTATGGATTAAAAAATTTTGAAAAAGTTCTAATACATAGCTTCTTTCTTCCGGTGCACGTTATGGTTGGTATCGATTTTTTAGTATAAAATATAAACACACCTTTATGATGATTTCTCAAAAAGGGAGGGGATGA
This sequence comes from Ferrisia virgata, assembly GCA_900060175.1. Classification (NCBI taxonomy): domain Eukaryota; kingdom Metazoa; phylum Arthropoda; class Insecta; order Hemiptera; family Pseudococcidae; genus Ferrisia; species Ferrisia virgata. The sequence continues at coordinate 79,978 of FIZR01031161.1, forward strand.
GATAGAGATGGCTGTTTGCGCTCGAAATTTTCTTTATCCCCTCCAACAATGTTCCATGATCATTTTTAAAACCGCACAACCCCAGGGCCAAATCTGTCATCTTGATCTTAGGCATCCTGTTGTGATGTCCAATTTTGGCTCAATTATTGATTCGTGTTTAATTAGCAAAATTCTCGTTAAAAAAAGTAAGCTGTAAAAATGAATATTTCGTAGGAAGTTTAACAAATTTGCTTTTTTGTCCAATTATGAAAATTAAAGGAGTTACTATAAAATTTTGAACCGGGTGATTTTGGAGATAAGCTTCGCTCGTTGCCTTTTATTTTTAATACTAGTAATAAAATGAATAGAATAACGTTTTTTTTATTCAACGTGTAGCAATAGTCCCATTAATTTCGAAGTCAAGCCAAAAACCAAGAATACAAAAGGTGATCAATTTTGCACCTGCTACTCATTGCCAACTAATTTTGAACCTTGAATTTTCAAAATAGGCAACTCATTTATGTAACGTGTGTTATTTCGCGGTATTCGGTTGCATTCAAGTTCCAAAAATTAACAAACACTCACCGGAGATCCTTCATTGTCTTTGGGATGTTTTTTTCATGGAATCGCTCGCAATCTTAAATCGGTATAAATTTGTTTTACATTATCGTTGCGGGTGAAATTTTTGAAAAAGCTGTTACCTTTTCCTTCTGTTCAATTTTTTTCCCTTGTTTTGAGGGGGAAAAAAGTGTACATTATTAAAGTTTTTGAATAAATTGTCGAAATATTGAAAAAAATTTAGTTTAAGCAATGGCAAAAAAATCGTTTAAATTTTATAGAAATTTATGTAAAAGTTTTTGGTAAGGGGGCTGAAATAACTTCGCGAATGTATCGACTAAGATTTAAAGAGTGGAAATTTTCAACAATTTGTATGTGTTGAAAAACTTTTCTAACATTATTTTTTCACGTACCTATTTTGAATGTTTGATGACTGTTCACAATTTTTGGCGATCTCTTGCGAAGTTTTCGAAATTTTAGTAGCGTTAAACTTTCATACAGTTTTGCAACGTATCTCGTAGAATTTCGTTGCCTAGCCTATTAATTTTCCTCAAAGCGCAAGCTTTAATGAACTTTTCAAGTTTATTGAATCTACACTGCCTAGCAAGAACGTCATCGTCACATTGTTGTAAAAAAAGAAAAATAATCATAAAACTGCTCCGCTATCGGTAGGGATTGGGAAGGTGTGGGGGAGGGGGGAGGGATGGAGAGAAAGAGTTGAGATTATACGAATAAAACTATCTATGTATGACCAGCTAAAGTCAGCACAGAAAGATACGAAACTCAGAAAAACATTTATGCGTACAAACAGCACTGTGTACATTCATGTCGTCATTTTTAGAGTGCAATATTTTTAGTTTCGGTTTTGAACTTACACATGCCGAAGGAACGGATAATGTGGAGCCATCTCGGCTGCCTGTTTTGTAGTGTCGTAAACCCTGCGTCAGAAATAACATTTTTTAGTTAACATAATACACACCTAGTAGTGGAAGTTAGCAGTAGTATGTACTGTAGTAGCGCTAGTAAGAGTAGTAGGTAGAGGTACAGGTAGTACAAAAGTACATAGTAATAGTACACGTACTATAAATTATCGAGCTTTTGCAAATATTTTCCAAATGTAATACGAGGTATGTGTGCGTACTGCGTACCTACGTTCCTCAATGTACGTACCTATACGTATGCGTACAGTTATACACAACATGGGAGAGAATTACAACAACAACAACAACAACAACAACAAAAAAGGCGAAAAAGCTGGTATTATTAGCCTAGTTTCAGTACCGTTTCAAAAATTTACGATTACTCGAAGAGTTTACGTGACGTATAATTTTAAATCAACTTTTTTTTTTTTTTTTTTTTTTTTTTTTCACTTCTGACTACTCTAGTTGTATAGGTATTCGAGGTTTATGTGACTTTCACTATAAATATTAGTAAGGGGCTTATAATTTACTGGGAAGAGAAAAAAAAAATAATAATAAAAATAAAACAAAACAAAATAAAAAATTAGGGACAAAAGTGTGGTAAATAAAATCTGTTAATGTGTTTTGTTTATTATTGATGGTGTCTTGTAAGCTCGTCTATGTTAGTAATTATAATTTCGTGTGAATTCTAGTATATGGTGGATTGTTTTTTTAACTAGTATTTATGTACACACGTATAGGTCGGTGCCTATGCAGTAATATTAATGAAAAAAAAAAAAAAAAAAAAAAATGAGTGTGGTATGATGATTATGATGATAATTACAATTACAAAAAACAACAAGAATAATAACGATAACAATAATAAAAAATGCCAAGCTGTTCCCAAATTGCTTTCATTTTTTCGCGAACAGCGCGAGCGAATTTTTTTTTTTTTTTTCTTTTGTACATTCCACGAAAATACTCTTCACTCTTGATGCGATAAGATAGTGAATACGTAGTACGATTTAGCAATCCACCAATGCTAATAAAAATAACTAGGTAATCTAGTCTGTTCGATAGTGCTTATCGGTGACAGTTTAGTTTTTTAACTAATGTATACGAAGATGGAGTTATGCGGAAGAAATTTCAACCTGTTAGGTACCTGATCGAGTTGATGAGTTTTGAAAAAAAATTAGCTCATTTCAATTTTAGTGCGTAAACGAGGTTGGAGGTTTACTTGAAATTGAATTTAGTCAAAAAAATTCGCAAGTAGTTATGGTCACCGATGAGCGCTTGATGAACATACTGAATACCCCTTCTAAGTACCAACATTATATTAATATACACGATAGCACAAAAAAAAAAAAACAAAAAAAAAAAACACTATCACGCAGCACCATCAACGAACAACTTTAGCAATAGAGCCGTACTTTTTTTTTTCATTAAAAACAACCGCTCAATTTGAAATAAGTTATCGCAAGTGTGTGTGTGTGTGTGGATATGATTAATATATGTGTACAACTGGCGATATATACAAGCATTTCAAAGGAACGTCTAATACATTATGGTTTGTGGCTTTTGCCGTGGCACAGTGGTCCTGGAGATCGTCAAAACCGCTTGTAATACCCTAAAATTCAAATC
>FIZR01031165.1:0-13572 GCA_900060175.1 Ferrisia virgata
AGCCTTTCCCCCTGCTCGTTTCTGTTCCCATAATTATAGGGTCCCATAACATTTTCCTCCCCTGCTTCCCTTCTTCCTATTTTACTGTTGAAGTCCCCCATCACTATGATTTTGTTTTTAGAATTGTATGAGAGCCTGCTCAGGCACTCCCTCAGATCCTTATAAAAGCTTTCTATTTCGTCAGCATCTGCTGCGGAGGTAGGAGCGTAGACCTGTATCAGAGTCAGACTCGTTCCATCATTGATACTGAATTTTGCCAACGCTATCCGATCACTAACCCCCTTAAATAGTACCAGTCTTTTTTCCCATTCCGGATTTACCAGAAAGCCCACTCCCCTCTGACCTAAACTTCCGTAGCTACAAAATAGATTTCCTTTTTTGGTTTTTGTCATTATCTCCCCGGCTCGTTTTACTTCTGAAAGACCTAAAATATCAATTTTTTGTTCTTCTTGTGCGATCTCCAATTCCAAAATTCTGTTGTTATCTTTTAATGATCTAGCATTGAAGCTGGCAACCTTTGTTCGAACTAAGTTCACCGATTTCTTATGTTTACCTGAGTGACGCAGTTTTATAGGTCGTACTTGCCCATGCCGACCAGCCTTACCTGGGCAAACGGAGTTCAAATCCTACTCGCGTGTCGTGGACTTGGAACGATTTTTATTTTTATTACTATTTTTTTTACTTAATTGCGAAAGAGTGAGTGGTTTATCATTATTTTTATTACTATTTTTATTACTATTACTATTATTACTACTATTGCTATTACTATTGTTGTTGATCCTAGGTCTTAGGTTTATGGATTGTTCTTTTTTATCTTTGGTACTCTCTTCCTCTGAAGCCTCTTCTCTCGTCTCATCTAGTTGGGTTTCTTCCGTTATCCTTGTTGCTGGACCATCTTCTGTTTCCCTAATGTAGATTTTTCCCTCTATGACCCAGCAGCTCACAATTTTTCCTGCTTTTTTCAGTTCGTTGGCTTTTCTGACTATTGTCATATTGTGAGAAGATAGGTGCTCACCAACATAGATAGGCATTGCTGGTTTCATATTGAGGTTCTTTCCGTGGAGTTTTAGTTTTTTAGAGTTCCTTACCAGCATTGATTTTTTATCGCGATTGTTAAGGCGAACCACAATTGCAGGTATATTATTATTTTTTGCCGGTAAACGATGCGCGGCACATATGTCATAGTCGTGTAATGTAACTTTCAGGTTACCTGCAATCGATTTTACTACTTCGTATACGTTTTCTTCGTCTACATATGGAATACCATTGATCATTATGTTATTTTTCCTACTGTATTGCTCTAACTCACTGACCGCTGAATTTAACGTTTTGTTTTGTTCTGATAACATCTCTATTTTGTTTTTTAGTATTGAGTTTTCAGCTTTTAGTTCTGCAACTTGTTGATTAAAATTATCCATTTTTTCGTCGGTTTTGGATACTGTTTCTTTTATTACCTTTATATCTTGGATCATATTCTTTAGCTGTTCCAAAAATTCGGGGTCCAAAGACATTTTGATCGTAGATATAAAAAATGTATTCGCACCACAGCTTTTCAGGTTTTAACGAATTTTAACTAACGAAACACCGATACCGTTATTCAATTACACTCTATCGAATTGCACTTATCTGATAGATAAGCGTTTTATGTAACACTGCACTTGTTAACTACGTTACCAAGAAGCACGTCTGCTCTGTATCACAGCAACATTCGAACTCATTCTCCCAGAATATCGACGTTCAATAATTTTTTACGTTTTTTTCAGCCACATAATGGTATTTTAAAAGATTTTTTTCGATTTTTCACAAAGTCTGAATTGTAAAAATGATATTTTAAATTTAGACGATTTTTTTCATTTTTTGCAACTTGAAAATGTAAAATTACTTGGATCTGAACTTTTTTTCTAATAATCTAAGTTGTTGTGAAAATTAATCTGTATTTGTTATTGTTTCTCAATTCCAGTAAAATAACAAAATTTCCTATTCACCCAAAGCAACGTTTTTTTAAAATATCGGATATCAATATTCATGGTATTGATATTTTTTACTTCCGATATTTGTGGTATAAATATTTCTAATTTCGATATATCTCTAATTCAATCACAAAGAACGTGGAAGTAGATACAGGGTATATAGGTAGGTATAAGTGATCTCAATTCAAAGCGCATACGCGTTGGTAGCAGGTACGTACGTTAATTTTATTTACCTAACCTAATACTTACAACTGCCCCCAAGGGCAAAGCCGCAAGGGTATTCTTATTTGAAAAATGTTTATATTCTCCAGATTCAGCTATTACATTTTACATTACGAAAACAGGGACTTTATACTTAACAAACTGTAATGTGAAAACCTTACCGTTTTAACTTTATCAAGATTTACAAAAACAGAAAAAGTTGAACACTTGCTTGTTCTCAGTGTGATGAACACGATATAAAAACTTTTAAACAGGTGAAGTATTCTTTTATGCAGTACAAATCATAATTTTCAACTATTCACTATTGTCAATATTACGCTCATAAAAGCAAGTGAACCACAAATTTTTCAAATGGTCGTATCTTTTTTTACATGCACCTATTCCTGCGTACATGCGCCAGCTACGGAATAGTTGTTTGCGTCGTAATCTCGTAATATGGGTTTCCAAGTTTTTCAGCAGCGAACAAGATCAATTTATTGTTTGTGCGAAATTCGTCAATTGCTTAGCTTGCAGTTAGAAGAGCTAAAAGGAAGAATATAAAGCGAACGATTTATTGCTGAACAATTTAGTTTTGTTCGTTTTTGAATCAAAACATAGGTAATCAAATGTTGCATAAGATACGCAAAAATCATCCTCTGAAGCCAATCAGAAGAGAAGATAAGAGGATTACTGTATTTCACTTTTTCACTTTGAAAAAGTTGGTTTCTTAACAAACCCCTTCCTATAAATTTAACTGTAGGCTAATAATTGTCATGAAAATTTATTAAATTTTCATGACGTGTCTGGGAGGGGAATGGAGGAGGAGGGTTGAATCCCCCCCCCCCATTGAACACTGCTACAGCTCCAAAAAAATAGTTTTTCAACTTTGTCCCTTACGTATCGCGTTTCCGCTAAATTCAGCTACCTATGCGGGGTTGAAATCTAACTTGTAATTTTAATAAGGATTCTAGATATGTCTTTTGAGGGTTCCAATTATTCACTCTAAAATTAAACTTTAACCCTACCACTGAACATTGCAGAGCGCTGCTTTTTTTCTGATTCCACGAATGAAACAATTTACGAAGGTCCACAGGAATTGCGTCGAAATTACTACATATTGCGATGATTTTTGTTTTTTTTTTTTTTTATTTTCCCTTATAAATTCATTCCTCATATATCTCAGTACCTACTTTATTTGCATCAGAATTGAAAATTTTGAAATACGATATAAATTTTTTTAAAAACTTCTTCCCCACTTCAATATCATTTCACTTACGTTTATTGTCGACGACGAGAAAATCACGCCAATGGTGTTTAGACTGATATGAATTCATTACGACAGATAAATTTTTAAATAGGTAAATTTAAACCGCAAAAATACTTCATCTAGATTGTAACGTTACGCTTGCGAGATTTATTACGAAAAAAGCACGCTTATTCTCCATTTAACCCTATTTAAAAATGTAGTAGAATCGGATTAAAGAGTAAATTTATCAAATGAGATCTAAGAAGCTTTCGTATACTCCTACACTATTGCAATGAAGTTGACTAAGAAAATCTTTATTTCTTAATGAAACGTCGCAGTTCGTTTCTGTTTTCTTTTTTTTTCAACTAGGAGAGGTCCAGGTAGGCTAATCGGCTTACACGTAGGTGGTTACTCGTTTCATAGTAAACGTACATTCGGTTCATTTACATTAGATAGGTGTACTTGCCTCAGAGTGGAGTGGACAGAATTTAAAAAATTTTGGAATCGTTTTGAAATCTCAAAGAAAAGTTATTCAATTTGGTCTAAAACTAAGAACCACGAAATTTAAGTCCGCACAAGAACCCTCAAATTTTTATAGAATTTAATACAGAATACTATATGGTAATAAAGAGAGAGAGAGAGAGAGAGAGAGAGAGAAAATTGATTAAATTACATCTAATTAATAGCTTGGATCTTAAAACTCGTATGCACGAGAATAATTAAATTTAAATAATCCTAGTAAATTTCGACTCGAAGGGGGTCCGCCGAAGGAGGAAAGGTACAGCTCTTTCAGTGTCGTATAAAGAAGCCAAAAATATAAGCACCACTTAACTTCATCCTACAAGAATAATATTGCGAAGTTTTGAACCCAAAGACATCATTAGAATGGAAGCAATCATGAGGGTACATCTGCTCGATGTATGTGTTTTTGTTTTTCCTTCAATCAGGCAGCTAAAAAAATAATTCTTGATTTTTCCTCGTTTTTCGCAGATTTTATACGCTAAAATGAGGGCCTGTGAAAAAAATGATCTATTGTATTGGAAAAATATATGTAGAAATATACGGCGAATTGCATGAAAAAGGATGTACCCTGCTGTTAATTACACATTTTTTTTTTAATTTCATTTTAGTTACTTTTTAGAATGGGATGATTTACAATCAAATCCTTTTCTGAAAATCTCATGAAAAAGGGGGCGTTTTAAAAATTTTTCACCAGTTTAAAATGTGAGATAAACATTTTAAAACTATCATAATGTAATGTCAAACCCCTATTCTTCCACATGGCATTCTCAATTTGGCAAAAAAAATAATTTTTACACCTTCTAGAGAGGCGAAAAAAAGTGATCCATAATTAGTACTTTACCTCACGAGTTTTAAGGTACAAAGCATTAATTCGGCAGTAATTCGACCAAAATTTAATGCTTCTTGGGAACGAGTTGATATAATTTGTTTCTTTTCAGCTCTGTGATCGGGAGTCCTACACCATTTTTAGGTGGTTTAAATGATGAAAAACTACGTTTTTTTTCTTCAAAAATTACCCTACTTTGAGGACCCATAGCTCCAACCCCGTTCGAACTAAGCGCATAAAATTATGTATGGTTGAGTATATTTTTTTTTCAGTCCACCTAGAGTACATGTAGGTACTCAGAGCCATACACTCAGGGGCGTTTGGGAGTCAACTCCCCCTTCTCTGCGCAAGAAAAAAATACAACCGTGTACTGAAAATCAATTTTTCAAGTATAAACAGTCAAATTCGACACTTGAAGCTTAAAAATACGTTAAAAAGCTCATCTTCTTCAAAATTTTACAAAATTTTCGCTCTCGTTTCGCTCCGGTTAATCTAACTTAAATTTTTTTTTTTTGAAAATAAAAGTATAGGGCTTTAGCCTCTTTTACAATGTTTACCTATTTCTACCTATATCACGGACGTGGGAGGGGACGAAGTCATCAGTGCAGTGAAATAGGTAGGTACATTGACGCCACCGTTTGGTCATTTTCCGAAAAAACCCTCCCCGAGATTCGACCAGTGTACGGTTATGTAGGTACAAGATTAGGTCTATTTTTCTGGGGATGTACGCTGCATAGAAATGCTTACGTTGCTACGTTACACAATCTATTATACTTATTGGCAGTGCAGGAGCTATTTAAATGCTCATTTTGAAATATTATATTCATACATATGCATTGTACGTGTACATATTATAAGTACCTAGACCTACGTACAATATACACGCTACAGTACAACGATTTGACGAATGCTGATGCGAGAGCTCAACGAGCACCTTGTATGACGCATCTTTTCATTTACGCATAGCGACCTACTTTAACGCACCGGCGGTAGCATTGTGGATAATTTTTCACTTATCGTACCGCAAAATCACTTTTTCAACGAATATTATACATACGTATTCGATATAGGTAACATATCCACTGTGCAATACTTGTACAATAAGTACCTACATATGTATGTAGATGTACATACATAGACGTACATTATATATAGTACTATATTCGTATACCTACATTGTACACACATACACATACCTACGTACGTATGTGTGTACAATGTACATGCTTCCGCATAAACAATACAATTATACACATCATTGGCGAGACGAAAAACAACCTCTCTACAGGATGTAGTACACATAATAGTAATGTTCTTCATTTTAGGTAGATACTAGATATAGGTACCATTTAGCTAGTACATCTACGTACATAATGTACCATGTTTCTGTATACGTAGACGTATACATATATCGATAATAATAGCTTCATCAACGGTCGGAATAATATTTATAAAGTAAAATACTCTCGTACCTCAGTACGCCGATGTATTTTATTTATACTTACTTACTTACCTACCTACCTACCTACCTACCTATCTACCTACGTACGTACTTGTGTAGATGGTGAGATAGTACACTAGTTCTCCATCATTTTTATCTTCATATTACAGGTACATATATTTAGTGTTATAAGTTATGCGCCTATATCTGTACACTATCGACACTTTCATTATAACTAATTACATCGCGCTGATATAATTTCAAACTCGAAAAAAGCGTTTTAAGAAATGTATAGATAACAAAACAAGACTTATGATAAGATAATTGTCGTTATGAAAATAATATTAAATTGAAACCGTTGATTTTAATTATTTTATGGTTCACCTCCATTTCAGTACACATATAGGTAGTTAGGTAGGTAGGTAGGTAGGTAGGTAAATACATCCGCGCGTTATATGAACGGAGCCCGCCAGCGTCAGCGACTAAATTAATTTATCATTGCTAATGGTACCTCTTTAATATGTATATAGATAGATATACATATGAATGTAAAGCTGTTGAAACATCTTGGGAAAATTGTCAGGTTTTCCCTCAAGAGGTCTTTTGACCTTTTCTCTATTCGAACAAAATATTTAGTACACACTTATCAGAGCTGTTGAGAGGGAGAGACAGCTGGGGTAGGTATCTTGTGCATCAGCCAAAAGTGGTGTTTATAGGAGTGCAACAGAAAAAACTCCATCCGAAATTGATATTTAAGACGATGAATAAAAAAAAAGGAAAATTTTAAATGAATTTTTCCCGCGTGAAAATTCATTTGTACACCCGGAAAAATGGTAAAATTCAGGATTTATAGCTTCACCTTCGTTTTGTTCGATGTACATTTTTTAGTTCTCGGGAAAAATTTTCAGCAACTCCTCCCCCTCTGAAGCCGGGCATTGTTACGCCACTGATCTTTGAAGCTGAAATTTCTTTCAACCACTTTTCTAACTTACAATCAATCAAGAGGTAACAGTCATCACGATCGTACTGCTGTCAAAGTGACTGACACCATTCACGCTGTTATTGTGTCGACCTATCTGGTAGGAGATCTTCTCCTTATTGAACCAGGTACTTTGCCGAAGAGAATATCCTTTTCTAGATTCTTCTCGTTCCTTCTGGCCACGTGTACAAAATATCCCATGATGCGCTTCTTGCATACAACAATCAGCTTTACTGGCTCCTCCAGTTCATTAATGATTGACTAGTTTGTCCTTTGCGCTGTGCATGGAATCTTCAACAATCTTCTCCAGACCTACATCTTAAAAGCATCTATTCTTCTTTTGCCAGCCGCCTTCAACGGACATGTTTCTGGTAAGGGTTCTCTTTTCCTTGTTTCTTTGAATATCTTCCGATTACATGTGATATTCCGTAGGTTGGTTGTCGCTGATTTTCCCAAAGCAATCCGGTGCCGTATTTTTGCCGATGATCCACCATTGACCTCTACAGTATAGCCCAAGTAAACAAAGGTGTCGACCTTCTGATTTGAATGAAAATGATAACTTACAAGATAACCTGCAAAACGTGACACTTCCGAGTTTAAAAATCACGATGAAAAACTTGCATTGAGAAATTTTCAATTGTTGAAGCTGATTCGAGCGTATTTGAGAGAGTTTCAAATCAAAAATCGTGCCAATATATGAAAAATATTCAATTTCTGGAAATTGGAGCTTTTACGTGGAAACCCTAAAGCAGAGGCGGATTAAGATTTTTCCGCTCAAAGCTTACCATTTAACCCTCCTTCCCCCATTTTAGAAGCTTCGTACGATAGTTACTGCTAGTATTTTTTTTTACTTTTTATAAAAAATATGATTAATATAGGCATTACAGGTGCTACACTACGTATAAAAATGTTTAAACCATAGACGCACCTAGAAATTTTTCAAGGGTGAGGGGGGAGGCTAACTGCCTCAACCCTAAAAAATGCATTTTCTGTAGGTTGAGTTTACAATTCCGAAGGCCAATCGCGAAATTCAGAGCGCAGCGAGGGCGAGATTTTGAAAAATTGATATTTTTAAGCCCTAAAATGTATTTTTTAGAAGTTGGGGTTCAAATTTTAAAGTTTCATTACGAAAAAGGTGGGTTTTCAGCGATTTGGGTATTAATTTCGATCTAGGTATAACAAAACCTTCAACTTTTTCACTCTCAAGGGGGAGACGCTATAGCCTCGGTAACTCCCTTGTTGGGTGCGCCACTGATTTAAATGTTGTTTTGAAATAATAATTAAATAGTAAGTCTTAAGAATTAGAAAACTGTTTTAAAAATTCGGAATTTAAATTGCCGAAGTACAAAAAGTAAGTAAAGAGCAGAAAAAACGTAGTACAATTTACAACTTCCTTCCAACAAGCCGCAAAACGGGAATTCTTTCACATTATTTTTCAAAAATTTTCCGCTCCCAAAATTTTGCCACTCGAAGCTTCAGCTTTGTTTGTTTCGTGGGAAATACGGCCCTGCCCTAAAGAGTGTGTATTGCAGCAGAATGTTAACCCTTACCAGACTGGTGGGCAGGATTGTTCGAAGAGAGGAGTTATAGTGTTGGGTCGCTATTTTAATAGGCTAACTTGCAGCTGGATACAAGTTTTTGATACTTAAAAATAACAAAATTCAATGTGTTGGTTAAAAGGCTTCAAAATCATCAAAAACTACATTTTTGAAGATATTTGAGTAATTTACACACTTTTTTGGGCATGATGGTAATATTTTCTATAAAAATTCAATTTTTTTCGGCCATGGGAAGGGAGCGATGATTTCCAATCCCTAACCTACTCCCTTATTCACCGGCCTGATCCGTACAATTTATTTTTATCAACTTCTGATTATTTTGATGTATTCAATCACAATCACAATTACTCTACACGATTTTCTTTCTCACACCAAATGTACGTTATCAATTTCAACGGCTAAAAATTTGTTTGTGGTACTTCAAATATTATAGTCGTATGCACAGAATTTTAAATAGTGGAGACAGGCTAAAACTTCAAAAGAGGCAACTGCAATTGATTAACGGGTACCCTACTATTTTGAATGAAAAATTTGTGCAATTTGATTGATAAAGGGTATGGATGCGATGGTTAAGATAAGTGATTTAGCCTTGTCCAAAAATTCTGAAAATCATTATAACATATTATTGGGGTTCTCCAAAAAAATGTCTAGTGTAAGAGCCACCCTTTCATCGTTTCATCTCCTTCTCCACGGCAGCGAAAAAATCGCATATGTCTCATTAAGAAATTGTTGTAGAGGTGTGTTTATATGCTAGGAAGTTGGAACAGGCCATCATGTGTTGGGTGACAAAGGGGGCTGTATACAAGAATTTTTTCAAAATTTTTCAGTCAATAGGTTGGGAAGAATGAACAAAAATTTTTTTAATATTTATTATGGAAAAATCAGTCTTTTAGGCTTGTCACGCACTTAGCAATGCTACGTTTTCCAAAATCCCAAAATTTCCATCAAAACGGGAACGTCGCGTCGTAAGCTATTAATACCTATCACGAGTTGCTAGTAGTAGTAGTAGTAGTGGTAGTGGTAGTTTACGACGCGATGTTTTCATTTTGGCGCAAATTTTTCGTTGCGGGTGTTGATTTTGAGAAATGTAGCGTAGCTAGGACGCAGACACAGAAGGTGCTCATAGATATCCAAAAAAAAACTACTCCAATGAAAGAACTAACCTCAAATTTGTGTTTAATGGGTCAAATTATTCCTTTCCCCCGTTGAAAGGGACTTATCATCATAGTGGCATTTTGTCTCCATGAGTTAGTATAAAGTTGACTCTTAATGTCACACATTTTTTTTCAATATATCGATGCACATGGATTTCATATAATTTTTGAGACCCGAGGGGCGGAATTATGAGATACATTGCAAGCTACACCAGCATTCACAAATAGGACAGTTGTTGGCTTGGATCTGGTAGACCTTTCGAGTTGGAGAAAGTTTGTTGTTTGAAACATGTACAGGACGACGCCCCTCCAAGTTTGAAAAGCAACGTTGTGATTCAGGAAGGCGTGGGGTCCTTTTTTTCTCAAGAAGGGGTCAAAGGGAGTAAAAGTGTGATTTTTTGCTAATATCTCAGCTCGTATGGGTCGAACATCAAATAAATATGATAGGTATTGAGTTAAGATAAGGAACATGCGCAAAAAATCCATCTACTTGTACGGGTATGAAGTAAAAATAGATTTTTTTGCGAATATCTTGGTTAGTATAACTTTTGCATAGAAAATAGCTCTATTCAAAATTGCAGAGTATCAAATTTTATACAAGGATAATTATAATTTCAGTTTTTCATTCCATCATAGGGTAGGGGGGCGTGAGGAAGAGCAAAGAAATCGCTCAATTTTCTACGTATGCGTGTAATAGTGTTTGAAAAAAAAATAGTTGAAGATATGCCCACGCCTTTATGGTGAACCGTTTCTCACGATTCTTTTTTAAAATGTGTCTTTGCGAAAGTAGAAGTGTAATCAAGCAAAAAACTTGATCCAAATCCAAAATAGAGCTGAGGAGACAGAAGAACCAAATTTCTAAAAATTTAGATTTTTGAGAACGCTGATTCCAAATTTAACATGATTCAATCTTTAAACTCAAACTAGAGCCCTTTTTAGGAAGAGGAACAAAATCAATATAATTGAAAATTAGTGAAAGCCCGTAGGAATGAGATTAAAAATTCACAACAAAATATCCGTATCTTACACAAGGTATTGGAAATCAGTTCAAAATAGTTTATATCTATATTTCGCGTTGATAATTCGCAGAAATCACAAGAACTTCAAACATGCCGAGTTTTTTCCACGATTGAGAAAAATGTTAAAAAGGGAGCCTTAAAAACCTACTTTGTCGTAGGGTTCAAAATTCTCGGCGGCCCTGTTTGTAGTGCAATTAGAAGAAAATATGAAGATTAATCGAAACTTTGCTAGAAGTAAATGTATTTCTTTTTCCTTTTTTTAAAAAGTAAATAAATACACAGAAGATTTCTTTGCCTTTGTTTGTCAACAAACGATAAAAAGCTTTCGATATTTTATCCTTTATGAACAATAAATTGGCAGTATTTATCTTAATATTTTTTCATACCTAACTCAGAACTTGTACGAGGATTGTTTGAAATTTGTGTGCAGCGTACCAACGGGTTATCTCATATAAACGGGATAAAAAACGCTGTTCAGATTTTTCGAGGAAAATTAGTATTTTATTCGAACATTGCCAATGGATAAAAAAAAAAAAAACATCGTAGTTTTGAGATCAACTTTTCGCCAGAATGATATCGGTGCTTTACTGTTGACAGATGGTACATTCTACATTATAATGCTCGTACAATCGTACACGACAATCAACAAGGAAATAAGTACAGAACCTATCTATATTGGTTTCTTTATTCTATTCAATAAACCATCAAAAAACGCACTGGAGATACTTATTTACCAGATACAAAATGGACTATTGGACATGTAGGAATCGACTTCCAACCATTAACATAGGTATGACTGCCTGCGTTTACCGAAGTTAAGGGAACTTGAGCGAGTAAGTAAATATCATAATATCTAATTGAAAATTCATAAAAATGTCTTAAAATCGCATTTATTCTAGATCCGTATGCAGCAAAAAACAGAGAAATTTGACTAATCAGAGACTCAGTAGGATGCAGATATACCATATAGTTTTTCAAAGATAAAGTTCAAAGAGATTAAGATTCCCCCTTTTTTTTGCAGAAAATTTCAATATCTGTTGTAATTAGCACAAATTTTTGAAAATTTGCCAACAAATACACGAAACATTTTTGATCGAATATTCCGTAAGCTTAACAACCTTTTTTTTCAATGTAAAATAAATGATGCGTGAGATATTAGAAATTTCGTGTGAAAAACAAAAAATCAATATTTAAAAAAACGTTTAAAAGAGCTTAAAGATTTCTTTTTCATTATTAGCTTAACGAAAAATTTCAGCAAAATCTAAGACTGAAATTTTATGAAATTCTTCTCTGTAAGGCGGAGTAAGGAAAGCTGTGTTTCATCAGTACATATTTAATACATAGTTTTTTCAAAGCTCAAGCTTTAAATAATGTAAGTAGTGAGTATAATAGGTAGGTAAGCATGGTAGAGTTAAATGAACCCACGGAGACATTGAGAAAATCCCAGTGGGCCGGTACAGTTTGGTAGCCGCTTGTCCACTCGAGAGATATTTAGACGTGTTTTTCATCCCTTTGAACCAAAATTTCAATAGATTTTGTGATTAAAATAGTAAAAATAGTCGTCTTTCAAAATTATTGCCTCGCTTCGCTCATGTACTGTTATTTTCTCTAGACACTATTACTGAGGTTGGAATTTGGCTGGGCCATTTTAAAAATTCAGTCCAAACCTGGCTAACAATGTAGACTACTGATAAAAATTTTTTTAAAAGGCTTAAAAATATACTTGCCAATTTTTTTTTGAAAAATTTTCTAAACATAGCTGACAAAGAATGTAGGGCGAAGGTCAAAATTCTCCAGAGTCATAATCTCGGGTAAGTACCTATTCATCAAATGTACCTACAGTGTACAAGTAGATGATGTTTCACAAATGAAGCTTGATGATTGATCGGATCATTGCCGCGCCGGTAAGTAACATATTATTAGTATCTTTTTCAACACATAAGGAAGGGTACAAATAAACTTGGCAAACGGGTAAGGTATCTATACAAAATGAAGCTACACAGCAATGTTTATACGCTAATTATGAGGAGACATAATTTAGATACTATACACATGCTTTAATCTGGTGTTGTAATCAATAAGGAATTAAATTTTTCATAGTAATATTTTCTTAATCTGTATGTTCTGTTTTTCATTATACAAATATATCAATCATTGGTAGTAACGTAGTTACAGAATCTTTCAGGTTAAGGTAAGTGAATTCTACCGTAGTACGAGTGCA
Organism: Ferrisia virgata; assembly: GCA_900060175.1. Classification (NCBI taxonomy): domain Eukaryota; kingdom Metazoa; phylum Arthropoda; class Insecta; order Hemiptera; family Pseudococcidae; genus Ferrisia; species Ferrisia virgata. Next base: position 13,139 of record FIZR01031165.1, read on the forward strand.
ACAAATTTTTTTTTTTTTACTTCTTATTTATACTGGATGTGTGTAATTTCCAAGACTATTACGCCCATTGGAGGGGGATCTAAATCCGATTTGTCAACTTGAGTTTTCTTTTATTAGACAGAGGATTTTGGAGATTTGAGATGGTTCATCAGGAATGGTTTCAGAGTTTTCTGGTACCTATATTTTGTTTTAATAGCATTGTTTTGAGGTTAGTGCAGTGAAACAAGAGGTATTTAACAGTAATTTCTTCTGTATTGCAGAATTGACAATTTAGTTTGGAAGTTTTTACTCGTAAGTAGAGGTAGTTATGTGTAAGTTTGGTGTGTCCTATGCGAAGTCGGGTGATGATTTAGCTGAGATAAGTGTTTCCAGGGCTTCGTAGTTTTTTTATGTTGAAAAAGTTTGTTTTGTGTTTTTTGGGACCACAAATTTTG
>FIZR01031173.1:0-17058 GCA_900060175.1 Ferrisia virgata
TTTTATTCAGGGAGAAAAAAAAAAAAAAAAAAAAAAAAAAAAAAAAAAAAACTCCCATCACTACACCATTATTACTCGTTGTACGAGACATAAATGACTACGTATGTGTGCGTGTGAACGTGGCGAAACTACACGAGAAAAAAAAAAGAAAAGAAATATAAAGGAGCAACAATACGTCGTTTTAAATGAAACTGCGATAACTATTTTCCTATAACGAGAATTTTCTTATCTTGATAACAATTTCGAAAAACGATGTTTCATCAAAATCTAATTAAATTACACGAGATGATTTCTTTTCTCTTTTTTTTTTTTTTTTACTTTCTTTCTCCTCGTGATGGAAAATATTCAATTTCCAACTAATGACGATGACTGCGACTACGACCATCATCGTTTGGCAACACGAACGAAACAAACTCGACCTAATAGATTTTTGCAAAGACGAAATACAAAATCCTCTCAACTTTTCAAATATACGAATTAAGGCGAAAATTTCAAATACTTAAATACGATTCTAATTTCGTTGTCGACTTCGGATTTCAAAAGTAAAGAATAAATGGAAAAAGATTGCGCCGAGTGAAAAATACTCGACTTGTTTTTCGGACTTGGTTTTTTTTTCCTCACTTTTTTTTTATTTATTTATTTTTTTTTTTTACATCTCGACTACGGGACAGGTAAAAAATGCGTACGGATATACAGCTTCGTCCAATACTGCAAAATGAAATTCTTCAAATACAAACTCAAAAATCAAATCAACTATTTCACAAAAATTTTCTTTGAATCGAACGATGGATAAGAAAAAAAAACGAACGAGGAACTTTTTACACTGTACAAGAGGTAAATATACAATATTTCATCTGAAATATAATTACCTTACATCGAAATTGAATAGTAATATTTTGCCAGTGGAAGTAACTAAGAAAATCTTAATTGAAATAATATTATCGATTGAAAAGAAGAATAAACCAATCGCTTAATTTTATGCACATACCTTTTCGTTGAAATGTACAAATTCGTATTATACACATTGCAAATAAGCATTCATCATAATTTTTCATCGTAAACAGTTTCTTCTTTCATAAGAAAGTGCACCACTTCCCCCTTTCACCCAAAAACGAAACAGTACAACATAATTAATAATTGGCTGCACAAATGGTTGTAGATTTTAGCGTCAAAAAACCTAACGAAAGACGTCCAATTCGCATTTCAAAAATTATCAAAACATCGTTTAGCATATCGATTCCTACTAATTCGATATTACTGAGATTGAATATAAACTTAATTTCTTGATCCGACTGCCTCGTGCTCCGAGCTGAACTTCAGTTCAACAAAAATTTGAAAAATCCTGCTACGCGCTTATTTAATCATTTTCTAATACATTTCCATCTTCATGGTGACAAAAAGGAGGGGGAGGACTTCGCTCAGATGATAGTTCCAAAAAATAAATAACTTTTTCAAATTAACGACCAAAAATTAAAAACAATCGATACGTCAATTTATTTTTTCAATTTTTTTGAATTTTCACCATATCCAGGAGGAGCTGGTGAGAGTGTCTAGAGAGGTCGGATCAAAAAAATAAGCCAAGAATCAAACTCGACGTTCTCGAATTAGTAGGAATCAATACGTTCCTTCATTTTATTGTTTTTTTTGTTTTTTTTTTTAATTTCTATCAAAATTTATGACAATTTTTTTCAGATTTTCAAATGGTAGCTTTCAACCTTTATACTCGTCATGAAAAGTTCAGCTTTAAGTTTTCAAAATTTTGAACAACAATTTCAATTTTTTTTTTTTTGAATTTCACAAAACAGCCCACACAGATTAATCTCAATTATAACTCATCTCGAAATAAGAGCCTTCAACGTTGAGCTGTAGGCTATCCCCCCTCGCCCCTGCCCCATCTCATGAAGGGTTAAATAACGGTGATTTTCTTCGCCAGACCACCGAGAGTAACTTGAAAAAAAATTTTTAATGAATTAAAGGACTCGTGTGACTTTTTGGGTCATAGTTTTTCACAAAACACCAACTTTTGTTTCTAAAGGGAAATTTGAGACAACAAGTACTCCACATGAAGAGATGAAGAATTGGAAAATTTTAAGCAGTCCGAACTGTGAAATTTGGTCAATGGGTTTTTTCCAAGTTGCCGAATTCATGTCGGAAGGAATTTTGAACTTCGAGTAAATGGACGAACGTTGAGAAGAAAGGAAGCTCAAAACTCAATGTTGGGTCAAGTTTTAAACGAAGTATTGAAATATTCATTTCTCAGCTTACTAAATTCAATTCCGGTATTATTTTCTAGAATAATTTCAAATGGAAGAGGTATATTTCCGTACCACCCACACCTACCCCCCCCCCATTGAGGGAAGAGGTGAAAACCATACAAGGGAATAGAGCATTGTTAGAACAATGAAGAGTATAGGTTCTCAACGTTACAGTAGCCCTCCTTCCGTCCCTTTTTAAAAAAGCCTTTGGGCAGCCGTAGAAACAATAGTCTCCCAATGGAGATGAGGGGGGTGAAAACCATAAAGCAGGACAGAGCATCGTTAGAGCAGTTAAGAGTATGCATTCCCGACGTTACAGCAGCAGCCCTCTCACCCCTCCCACCTCTTCGCTCTTTTTTTAAAAATAAAAAACATCTGAGGGGGCTGTGGAAACCATAGGTCTGTAATTCAAGGAGGGGAGCAAATACTGTACTACGGAATAGAACAACGTTAAAGCGGTTAAGAGCAGGTACTGCGGATGTCACAGCAGCCCCCTCTCCCCTTGCTATTTGAAAAAGAGGTCTCTCAAGGGTGTAGCTTGATGACTGAAGCGTAAAAACCAATTTTTAAACACACCTTCATCAAAACGCACACATTTTTAGCGTTCAAATAGGTCACTTGAGCGGCAGTTTTCATGTAGGTCAGTCCCCTCCCCCAATAAGTACGTGTAAGGAGGTCGAATCTGTCCCCGAAAGTGTTTTGAACCATTCTAATCCCAGATAGGGGTGGAGGGGCGGCAATGTTGCTGCTGTAACGTCAGGAATAAATGCTCTTAACTAGTCTAATGATGCTCGATCCTCTTGGATAGTTCCCCCTCCCCCGTGGCTCGAATGGGGAAGGGCGGCTATCGTTTCTACAGCACCTCACAAAGGTTTTTTTTTAAGGGCGGAAGGCAGGCTGCTCTAACGTCGGGAATGCGTGCTCTATCCCATTGAGTGGTTTTCACCTCCTCATTCAGTGGGGGGGGGGCGAGGTACAGCGAAATATACTTGAATGGAAGTGAAGAACAACGGATCAAAATGCAACTTCTAGAAAAATTGTGAAAAATATTGAAAATTTACGTTTTTCAGACTCCTGAATTCAAATCTGGTACGACTTCTTCGTCGATACACGCTCGAAATTTCGCTCAAAATCGAATTCTGACCCCTCATCCCTCCCTTTTGGATTTTATCAAGAAAACATTTCGATACGCTCTGGAAATTTTCCACAAAATCGAATTGTGACTCCCTCCCCTCTTCTTCCCTCTTCTCACTCACCACACTTTCCCATTGGATTAAAAAAAAAACAGATTTCAATCCAGTAGACTGACAAACATATATTTCGACTTACACTAAAAATTTCGCGAAAAATTAATCTTTGGCCCCCCTCTTTCCATTTACTTTTTGGATTTTTTCGAAAAATATAGTCGCAATTCAATTCAACAGGCTAAAAAATGTATACTTTGATCCCTTATTCGAAATTTGGCGAAGAATTTAATTTTGACCCTCTCCCACCCTTCCCGCTCACCCATTGAATTTTTTCGAAAAAATATTGCCAGGTTTGAATTCAGTAGGTTGGAAAACGTATATTTGAATACGTACGGTAAATTTAGCGAAACACTGATTTTTGACACCCCCTCCCCACCCCTCATTGATATTTTTTCGAAAAAATATTGCCAGGTTTGAATTCAGTAGGTTGAAAAACGCATATTTCAATACATTCTGTAAATTTAGCAAAAAATTGATTTTTCACGCCCCCTCCCTCCCCACTCAGCCATGGGATTTTTCGAAGAAATACTGTCGCTTTTGAATTCGAAAGGCTAAAAAACGTATATTTCGATACGTTGCTCGAAATTTGTCGCAGAAGTGGATTTTGACCCCCCTTCTCCCCCACTCCCTTCACCATTTCAACTCTTTCGAAAAAATAATGTCAAAATTGAATTCAAGAAGCTGAAAAACGTTGAACATTTCAGTATCTGACTTGAAATTTCGTTCGAAATTGATTTTTGAACCTTTCCATCTGTTTTTCATTGCACTCGAAGATCAAAGTTCTTTCAAAAATGAATTAATCGCTTGAAAAAAATTCGTAAAACCAAGATATGGATTTTTAGCCACCTAGAAATCTTCTCATCCCTCTACAGTTAGTTGCCCTTTATGACGTTCATATAAAGCACGGAAAAATATAAAAACCATTGAACTACTGAACCATAAATACCCCCTCACTAATTCAAAATTAGCGTCAATTGAAGAAGGGAAAAAAATCACCAAAATACACGTATAAAATTTGCCATATGTTGGATTTTCTGTACAATTTTTCAAACATTCATCACGAAAACATGAAGCAACAAATCTTACCTGTAAGCGAATTAATCAAAATTAATATTCTTTTTTGCTGCAGATGGCAGCACAAATGCCATCACCATTACAATTCTGGCGCCTCAAACTCTACCCCTTCGCACCGCTACCTCGACAAGTTTCAAATTTACTACACATATCAAAAAAATCTCACCGTACAATCGTTAAAAATGACCAAATTATAATCCAAATATGTATAATACGAATATTTTACCAACATCTGAGCTCGATACGTTGATACATAACTGAAAGATTCCAATAAAAATTCTCAAACTGGTTTTCGAACATTGTTTATGGTTTTAATTACTCTTTTAATAAACGTACACCAAACTCAACTCATAACACGAGGGAAGAGAGAATAAAAAAACTGGAATTTTATACCTATATAGACATTTCAAATAATAATAATAATAATAATAAAAAAAAAATACAAACTTAAAAAAATCACGTGTTTAGATAACTTTGTAAATAATATTCGTACGTGGATAATGCTCTCTCGAATATTATTATTATTATTTGTTCTGAATTTTTTTTTAGATCGGTAATTTACCCGTATAATCTAGGTATTTATTTTAATTATTAATTAAAATTTCTTTAATAACTTAATTACTTATTAATCGCTTAATTTTTCCATACTTCAGACTCGACTTACATACTCGTTAAGTTGAAATAATGTACTTTGGGAAGAGAAATACTAGATTTTCAACATTTATCAACCCACAAATAATAATTTTAATAAGGTAATAAATCTATACTCCTTACATTTTATCGTGAAATGTGCTGAAATATTTGTTCGAATTTGTGGCCACTTTGCGATATAACCCATCAGTTGAGTACGCAGATATGTAGCATGATGTATACCCTATGGATCTCCTGGACCAAGCAAGTAGGTAGTATAAATGCTCGAACAATGCCACAGATCTATTTCATCTGCCATAGCTACGAATCGCGAATAAATAATACTCTAAGGTACGAAATTTTTATCACGAGGACACCACACTACACTGAGAAAATATCACAAACACAACTACCACCAATATTCACCATTGGCTGAGATCATCGTTAAACTTAGAACCGATCAAATGTCAAAATAAAAATATGGGAAAAACCTTGAACTTCGGGGAAAAATGGTTCGAAATACACACAAAACCACCGCACACCACACCAAAAACGCAATCACTTCAGAATACGTACATAAAGATCACCTTATATAGACAAATAGAACGACTAGGCTTAGGCAATAAATCGATAACACCCGGACGACGATTCGTTTTTTCGCGTAAAAATACTACTTAACCGGATCAAAATCACGCGCAGGTATTTTCTATCCTCTCGTTCTCGTTCGCAACGCTACTGCTGGCTTTTTTATTTTTTATCCAGTTCGCCAATTTTGTCTTCTAAATTGAAAGTGAGAAAAACTACAAAACCAGTTCAAAATTCAAACGCGTAAAACCGACTCGTTTATCGAAAGAAATTCTAATAACGATAAAACAGACGGAGAGGCAAAAAAAAATAAAAAATAAAAAATAACAATTTAACTCGCCGCTGTCACAATCTCGTTCATATAACAAATTAACAGAAGTACGTACACGACGACCACGACCATAGTCCGGTCCGAACGTCGTTCGTATTATACAAATCTGTGTCTGGCGAGCCGACCGACAAAGTATCAAGCTGCAGATAGTCGAGGACAGCAGGAAAAATAAAGAGAAAAAATTTTTTTTACGACACGTGCAAAATTAGGCGCGTATCCGCATGAAATAATGGAATGAAAAAAAAACAAAAAAAAAAAAAAATTCAACAGATAAAACGGAAAAATTAATTTACGAATAAAGATAGGTATCTAAATCCTAAGCGTAGGTACGTGCGGTGCGGTGCGGTGAAGAAAAAGCAAAAAAAAAAAAAAAGGTAGTGTATTAATTAGCACTATTAAAGACAATATTATTTTATAATCTTTCGGGCTTGGTAAGAGGTACCTGTAATGTGCCAGGCTCATTATATCGAAAACGTTGCGTAAACGAGTCCTCGAAAAGTTATATTTGACTCATTTCGATTGATAAATACATCGAAAGGGCGTTACACGAACAAACTCCACACCATAAAATGGTGGCCAGTGTAACAATGAAAACTAATAAATTTGCATCAGTGAAAAGACGGTTGATGAGGACAATTTGCCAGTACCTGTTACATCCAAACGAGATAAGATTTGGGGGGGGGTGTCCACCACCTCCTCTCCCCCATCCTTACTTAATGTACATACCTAATTTGAAATTTCTATCTCAATTCGGAGGAGAATTATGCGAGGAACAAACTTAAAAAATAAAAAAAAAACACCAAAAACCCACTTTTTTGAGGCTGTGAAGGGGTGAAATGGAGCTGAAAAGTCGGAACCCTCGAAAGGCACATCTAAGGCTTCAATTAAATCTACATACCAAATTTCAACTTCCTAGCTCAATTTGGTGGGGAGATAGGGAAGGAACAACCTTTTTTAATGTCAAATTGGGGGGAAACCCCCCATATTCATTTTCATTAACTCCATTTATTTTCCTCGTTCCTGCTTCAAACTGACATTAAAAGTTGGAGAAAAATTTGAAAATCTAGGTACAGAGTAATCGGATCAAAAAAATGAGTTGATATTCGATCTCAGCAATATCGAATTAGTAAGAATCGATATACTACACGATGATTCAATCTTTTTGAAATAATTTTCATTTTTATGGCCGCCAAGAGTGAAGTCACTATGGTGAGAATGGGGGGAGGTAGGGAGGAAGATCCGAAAAAATGTGTAAATTTTCAAACTCGGCGACACTAAATTTATAACGAACGATATGTCGATTACTTTTTTTCAATTTTTTTCAATTTTGACCACATTGAGTGGGCTAGTTGTGGGTGTTTAGAGGGGATAGAATCAAAAAAATAAGTCGATAATCAAGTTCAGCGTTTCTGAATTAGCAGGAATCGATATGTCACTTCATTTACTCCCTGGGGCCAAATTTCGAATTTTTTCCCAGAAATCTGTTACTTTTTTGTTCGATTCGACTCGCTTGTGCTTCGAACTGGCCTTGAAATTATCAAAAAAATTTAAAAAGTGTATATGCAGAAGATTTAGATTAAGAAAGTGAGTGGATATTCGAAATCAGAAATGTCAAATTTGTATAAATCGAAATGCTATTCGCTGTTTTAAACAATTTTCAATATTTTTCCATTTTCATTATGGGTAGGGGGCCCCGAGGAGGGGGCAAGGTGGAGGAATCAGATTCGAAAAATAAGTGAATTTTCAAGCTCAACGACATCAAATCAGTAACAAACGATATTTCAATTCATTTTTTTCAAGTTATTTGAATTTTGACCACGTTGAGGGGGTTGGCGGGTACATTTACAGGGGTTGAATCATAAAAATAATTACATATTCCAATTCAGTGTCTTTCAATTAGTAGGAATCGATACGTCGTTTCACTCTTTTCAATTTTTGAGATTCTGTCTTCCTTTTTTTTTTCGAAATTTGTAACTTCTCTGACCTTCAAACTACCAAAAATTTGAAAATATAAATATTTGTCCATTTTTATGATGGTTGAGGACAAGAGACGGGGAGGGAAGGAGTACTCGAGGGGGCACATCCAAAAAATAAGTAAATTTTACAAGCTCACCGACATTAAATCAGTAACAAATGATATACCAATTCATGTGTTGGATTTTTTGAATTTTTAACCAGAGGGGGGAAGGCGGAAGGGGTAGCGGGGACGTTCAGAAGGGTCAGATCTAAAAAATAAGTCAATAACCAAGCTAAACAACCTTAAATTAGTTACAATCGATGGGTCAATTCATTTTTTCAATTTTTTGAATTTCTTACCATACTGAGAAGGGCTCTGATGGAAGGGGGAGGGGTCTGAAGAGGCCGCATCAAAAAAATAAGCCAATAATAAAATTCAACGTCTTAAAATCAGTAGAAATCAATACGTCACTTCATTTTTTACAATTTTTTTGAATTTTGACCTTAATTGAGAACTCTTGTTCGCCCTCCTCCCTCGCCCACAAATGTTGAGATCTCATTTTGAAAATTAATTGATTAAAAGAAGCAACAAAAATTGTACTAATGGTAATTTTTTCAGATTTATAAATGGTAGTTTCCAAACGTTATGCTTATCGTGAAAAGTTAAGCTTTCATGTCAGAAGTTCAATTTTGAGATTTTAAAATTTTGTACATAAATTTTGAATCTTCATTGAATTACCAATAAAACCGCGCAAACAGATTCCTTCTAAGTACAGCCATTCTTGAAATATGAGCTTTCAAACTTGAGGTTTTTGACAAAGAATCGAGATTTCTTCGAAATTGTATATAGCCCTCCCCCTCTCCACCGCCACCAAAAGTGGTTACGATCGAAATGACGAATATTTTTTCACTAAATTATCGAGAGGAACACTCAAAAAAATTTTGAGCGAAATTTAAAGTCCCGAGTTACACATTTTAGGTCGTTTTCACATAGAATGAGCCTCTTTGTTTGAAATTTGAATGCGATGCAACGTTAAAATTTCGACTTTTTCCTAGCTTTAATTTTTTACACTTCCTCCCACCTACCTCCCTCGAACTTTTTTTTTTAGAAAAACTGCAGGTTAAAACTTCATTAGCACCCCACCTCCCTCTTTTTTATCTATAACCTTCATGATCATCTGCCCTTCTGTTTTTGTTTGGAGGCGGGGGGGGGGGATTGAATCCATCTCAAATTCAGAGAATTTTTGTTCGAAATTCCCAAAATATATTTTCAATTCTTCCCCGAGCTAAAAATGAAATCACCAATTCTCAACCAGTTACCCATGTCTCACATTAATAATTATAAAAAAAAAATTTAGATTATTTCAGCAGATCAACAAAACAATATTGCAAACAAAATAAAACTTAATTAAATTTTTAGACAGTCCAACGACCCATTTAGTCTGTTTTCAACCTCCAAAATATGGCGATACAGTCCTATGGAAATTATACAGTAATTTGAAAACACCTCCAAGTACACTTAAAATACCAAGTTTACTCGACATCATTTTCATGACTTTTTTCCTAATTTTCAAACGACAAATGCATCAGTTTATAATTACTTTTCGACTTATTTTAAGGTAAATTTTATTTATTCAAACGACAACGTTACAACCAGCACATCAGTGATAATCCAGCATAAACCATAATCTACACAATCGAAATAGCACCTTTGCAATGCACTTAGTTGAAACAAACTGCAGAAACACTTTGTTGAAAATACGCGCTATCTAAATCAAGCTTTAAAAAAAGCTTACACTCAAAAGTACTACGGGTACTTTTCCTTCACTTACAGCGAAAGGGAAAAGTACAAGGAAAAACAACAACGACAAGCACGATACGAACGATACGATGAGAGAGAATCGAGCAGTATTATACATATAAGAAGTAGAAAATGTAGTTCGTTGTGAAATGAAAAGCAGGATCGCGCCAGAGAAGAAGGAACAATATTTCATAAAAACGAGATATGGAAACGATGGTTTTGTTCGCGTACGAGTGCGATGAAACGAACGCGAAAATCACGAGCATTTTATTTTATTTTTCGGTTATTTTTCTTCTCCTTCTGTGCTTCCCCGTATCGTTTCGGATGAAGAAAAAGTAAGAGGAGGCATTAGGTCTATAGTACGTACCAGCAGCTATAACTAAAAGGCTAAAAAAAAATCGCAACGAGCACGTGTTTGTACATATTTGTTTGTTTGCTTTATTATACCTTTGGAGTCGTCGTGAAAAGTTGATTTTTTATGTGAAAAATTTAACCAGGAGATTCAAATTCTTTACCAAAACCACGCAAACAGATTCATTTCAAGTCTAGCCAATCCTCAAATACGAGCCTATAAAACTGAACTGTCTGATAAAAAATCATAATTGTTGGGAAACTTTGAGCACCTTTCCCAACCCTCCCTCCTAAGGCAGGATTATGTGAGAAGATCTCGGAAAGGAAAATGAGAGCAAAATCAAAAGACTCGAGGTAACATTTTGGTCATATCGACTTGAAATGCGCCTCAAGTAACCATAAGAGTGAGTTTAATTTTGCTTTTTTTTGTAAATATGAAATCTTCAAACGGGGGGGGGGGTGTCACAATGATGGGGAAACGATTTTAAAATTACGCAGTATGTAAAAATTTTACCTTTCCAAGTCTATTTTTTAAACTTGCAACGGAGAACTCAGAGCTTGCTAATTTTTAAAAAAATTGAGAAAATTTTTTTTTTAATATTTGAAAATTAGTAAACTTTGAGTCGGAATCCCATTACACAACTATTGGGACTTAGCTGTTTATAGATTTGAAAAAAAAAAGCAAAATTCGCCCCACTCTACAAGTATGAACATTAAAAATCAAGACATCTAATGAAACTTCTAAAATATTAGTACCGAAAGAAGTTTAATAGTGCATTGGTATAACTGACCATCAAAATCTGGACAGTCAAAATCCGCATTGTTCAGATTTTGATGGCCTGGATGGTGATGGCCTCAACACTGATGGTCAACTGTTCTAGGCTGTTAACATCTGGATTGTCATGTTATGAAAATAATGCTAAGCAATTGTAAAAATTCCTAATGTTAAAAAAATCATGAATTTTTTTAAAGCTTTGCTATTTCAGATGAAATTTGGACTTCTGCTGGAACCAAGGAAGCGATGACTTAAAGAACTTTGCTAATTGCTCAACGCTTTTTCCTCAACATTCAAGATGACGTTCAAGATGTTAGTAGTCTATATATTGAGGGTCAACTGTTGACTGCTCACTGTCAACAGTTCGGATCTTGATAGTACACTATTGATGGTCAACTTTTGATAGTCCACTGTTGACCATCAACTGTTGATGGTCAAGTATTGATGTGGATTGTCACCAGTTCATATTCCAAATCTTGAAAGTTCAAGTGTTATTGGTCCACTATTCATGGTCAACTCTTGACAGCCCACTGTTGACCATCAACTGTTGATGGTCAAGTATTAGTGTGGATTGTTAAGAGTTGGCAGTCCAAATTTCGATGGGTAAGGTGTTGATGGTCCACTATTCACGGTCAACTGTTGATATTTGGTATTCAAGTGTTGAAGTGGATTGTTAAGAGTTGACAATTCAAATCTTGATGGTGCTGGTGTTGATGGTCCATTATTCATGGTCACCACTGTTGACAATCAACTGTTAATGGTCAAGTATTGATGTGGATTGTCACCAGTTCATATTCCAAATCTTGAAAGTTCAGATATTATTGGTCCACTATTCATGGTCAACTCTTGACAGTCCACTGTTGACCATCAACTGTTGATGGTCAAGTATTAGTGTGGATTGTTAAGAGTTGGTAGTCTAAGTTTCAATAGGTAAGGTGTTGATGGTCCACTATTCACGGTCAACTCTTGACAGTCCACTGTTGACCATCAACTGTTGATATTTGATATTCAAGTGATGAAGTGGATTGTCAAGAGTTGACAATTCAAATCTTGATGGTGCTAGTGTTGATGGTCCACTATTCATGGTCAACTCTTGACAGTTCACTGTTGACCATCAACTGTTAATGGTCAAGTATTAGTGTGGATTGTTAAGAGTTGGTAGTCCAAATTTCGATGGGTAAGGTGTTGATGGTCTACTATTTATGGTCAACTCTTGACAGTCCACTATTGACCATCAACTGTCAATATTCAAGTGTTGAAGTAGATTTTCAAGAGTTGACAATTCAAATCTTGATGGTGCTGGTGTTGATGGTCCACTATTCATGGTCAACTCTTGACAGTCCACTGTTGGCTATCAACTGTTGATGGCCCAGTATTGATATGGACTGTCAAGAGTTGACGGTCCAAATCTTTATGGTGCAGGTGTTGATGGTCCACTATTCATGGTCAACTCTTGACAGTCCACTGTTGACCATCAACTGTCAATATTCAAGTGTTGAAGGGGATTGCCAAGAGTTGACAATTCAAATCTTGATGGTGCTGGTGTTAATGGTCCACTATTCATGGTCAACTCTTAACAGTCCACTGTTGGCTATCAACTGTTGATGGCCCAGTATTGATATGGACTGTCAAGAGTTGACGGTCCAAATCTTTATGGTGTAGGTGTTGATGGTCCACTATTCATGGCCAACTCTTGACAGTCTACTGTTGATTATCAACTGTTGATGGTCCAGTATTAATGTGGACTGTCAAGAGCTAGCAGTCCAAATCTCCATGGTGTGGGTGTTGATGATTCACTATTGTTAGCCTACAGTTCACTATCAACTGTTGATGGTCAAGCATTGGTGATGATTGTCAAGAGTTGATAGTCTAAATTTTAATGGTGCGGATGTTGATGGACCACTATTATTGGCCAATTCTTGACAATCAGCTGCCGATGTTCAAGTATCGATAAATTTGTGCCGTTGAGCATTAACAGTTCGAATCTCAAAAGTACAAGTGTTGATGGTGCACTATTTTTGGTCAACTCTTGACAGTTCACTGTTGACCATTAACTACCTACGATTAAGTGATGACAGATTCGGACCATCAACAGTTGGGTTACAATTGATGAAGAAGCTGAGTGGTATAAAAAAAAAGCTAAGTAAATTTTAAAACTCATCGCAGATGAAATTTTGACTTCTGCTGGATCAATGAGAGACAAAATCTTTACGGGCTTAGGACTATATGTCTCGGGTTCATTACATCATAAATAGTTGGATTGTATTAGAGGAAAAGTTGAAATGTCAATTTTAACTTTTCCTCTCAAAATTTCATCTCATGATTCTTTTCGCTCGAATTTGTGAAGCGACGGGGAGGGGAGTGGCAGGGTTGGATGAAGATGTCGTTGTACAATCAAGGCGATACTTACCTGAATCCGCTACTCACCCTTCTCCTTCTTTACATCGAGAAAAGAATTCTATTTCACACATACACCATCACACAAAAACCTACCAAGAAGAAACTAGACTGTAAAAAAAATGAAAATATTTACTCCTCAGAGATTACATCCGCACTGAGCCTTGAGATAGCTAAACTGCCTATCCGAATATTACACGTACCCAGCTACCTACTACCTTACTGACGATACTTTTGTACACCGGTATGACATAATACTCGTTCGTATTCTCAAAGTATACGTCTCGGTGTATATCTACAGTCAACACACAGCCCGCAATATAGACAATATATAGCCTCTGAACTTTAGCAAATGGTTTCCTTCGCAAGCAGAGGAATGATATCCAACGTACGCGTACACAAAACAATGTATATATAGCTACGATATACTTAGTAGTTCGACATACGTACCTAGACCTACATAGCCTCTACGTATACGTATTTCAAGCACGCTCCAAAATAAAGTATTAAACAGAGATGATGCAGGAGAGGAGGAGAAGAAGAATAATAAGAAAAAAAAAAAAAAACAAAAAAGAAAAGGAACTATTTTACCGGCGATAAAAATTACGCGCTATGGTGTCTCGTTAATAATAATGCGGACCTAACGCGGGCGCGTGGTATAACACCTGGCATTGTAATCGGATGGCGTATCGTCGTAAAATTTTAACGCGTCTCAGTATCGTTGTCCAATAAACTAAATTACACGAACGCTCATTTTCTGCGAGAAAATATTAGGCACTTGGAAACGCTGGTAGATAGGCAGGTAGGTGTGCAGCTAGGTAACCTAACTACCTCTCCTCATATTGAACGTGCGCTAATACCGATGCTAAAAAATATTAAACGGCGACGTATGGTTATGGACTACGACGACAAAAAAGATGATGATGACGACGACGACGACAACAACAAGAACGTCCGCCTCGTAATAATCTACAACTACACCGACCATTCAACGTATTGCATACTAATCGCCTCTCGAACCCTTGATATTCACTAAAAAAAAAAAAGTTTCTCACATCTTGGGGAGAAATTTTTCCCATTTGGTACGTATTTTGACACGTTCTGGTATCTACATCTACTATCTAATATAAAAAAAAAAAATGCTAATGAGGGCATATTGGTGATTAACCCATTTAGTACCAGCATATTTTCCATGAGAAATTATTTTCAGGGAGAAAAATAAAAGGAAATCAAAATCAACTCATGTGATCAGAGGAGAGATCCGCTTAGAAAATAGAATCTTCTAGTCCTACGAATATTACATCCTAGTATGTTGTAACGATACGATTCCACTGACAAAAATCTCAAATATAAAATTTGCTCAAAAAAAATAAATAAAAAAAATAACTCCCGCATACATTACAAACGTCGACAAAATACTTGAAACTGGCAGGTTCCTCTACTGGTAGACACCACTCAATAAATTAGAAACTATGAAAACAGACTTGAACTTGAGACTTAGCTATCAAAGTAGAACCTTCATTGAGGCAAATAATTCGAAATTTCATCGATGAAAATTTAAAAAAAATATTATTAAAGAACCCCAACCTATTTCTGTTTTTATTTATCCATCTTTAGCTTTTCATACTGACACCCAAACCCTCATAGATTGGCATTTCTGTACACATAAAACATGTAAAGAATATTATAATGATGTTATTGCTACACTTACAATATTTTTTTAATTGGTGTTTAGAAAATTGCGTAAGGTATTTTAGGTGAAGTAGCATAATTGGCCTGATTTTACACGTCACAGTCAAATCATCAAACAAAATCAGAATATCACGATCTATCGATCCATCATTGGATGCTGCGGTGGAATGAGAGGGTGAACAAAATCCGACTCAGGAGTTACAAAAGACCATCTAGTACTCCAGACTGACCTTCGAAATACTAAAAATTTGAAAAATGCGGTTACAGAAGAATCGAATTGAGAAAGTAAGTTGATCTTCGATCTGACTGGAGCCAAATTGTAGTATAGGACTCAATGGGCTATACGTGGCTAGAGGGGTACTGTAGGGATGGAGCAAAAAAATAAGCGAATATTTATGCTCAACGATCTCAATTTAGAAACGAACGACATGGCAATTCGTTTTTTCAATTTTTTTTAATTTTGACTATGATGAGGGGGGCTGGTGAGAGCGTCTAGAGGTGTCGGATCAAAAAAATAAGCCAAAAATCAAACTCAGCATCCTCGAGATAGTTGAAATCGATACTCACTTCATCTTTTTCCCATTTTTGAATTTTAACCAAAATTAAGAACCCCCTAGGCCCCTCAGGGGTGTTGAGATCTCATTTTGAAAGTTAATTGGTTAGAAAAAAACGTGGAAATATGTATTTATGGTAGTTTTTCGAATGTTTAAATGGTTGCTTTCATCCTTTATATTCATCATAACGAGTTGAGTTTTTATCTGAAAAGTTCAACTTCGAGCTTTCAAAATTTTAAACATAAATTTCGAACTTCCTTCGAATTACCTACAAAACCGCACAAATGGATTTTTCTGAAGTGAAACAAATATCGAAATATGAGCCTTTGAAGTTGAGTTGTTCGACGAAGTATCGTAATTATTCGAAACTTGTGAAGGATACGCTCCCCCTACCCCTCCCCCTCTTAAAAGGGTTTAGACGATTTTCTTCATTACAACTCCGAGAGAAATTCATAAAATAATTTTGAGCAAAATGAAAGACTCAAGTTGCTTTTGGTTTATTTTTACGTGGAATGAGCTTACTGACTTTTTTTTAGAGAAAAATATTGAAATGCTGGGGGTGGGGAGGGGGTCGGGGGTAAAATAATAGACCACATCAAGTTTCCGCTAAGATCAATTATGCATAATTCAACTTCGATGTGACCCTGTGTATGGCGTACCTAAAAATCAAGCTTTTACGTCAATTAAAAACAGTGATACTGAGTGAGGGGGGAGGGAGGAGTAGAGATGACCTTTCACTAAACTCAAAAAAGTCAGTTCTTCGTATATCCCGTTAACGAAATTTTTAGCTACGATATTGAAATTTGACATGTTCCTAGATGTACTTTTTGCAGATTTCAAACGGTTTAAGCTCAATGTACCACCCCCTTCCCCTCCACCTAAATTTTGCTCCGAAACAGTGGAAGTGAAATTTTGGCCAGTATTTGCTGCTATTCGAATGAGGGGGTTTGTATTTCAGGTTTATTTTTCTCAAAAGTTTGAGAGAGCAAAGAAAAAAGCTGGGAAATGACGTCATCAAACGAACGCGGTAAAAAATAAAAATTAAAGGTTTCTAACTTGCCTTCCAAATTCCACTAAAACTAGTTAAAAACTTCAAAATTCAAGCATGAAAATCAGAAAATGATTATTACAAAAAATTTTTGATATTAATGTGTGCTGTAGAATTATCACTTACAAAACCAAAAAAAAAAATTCTCACAATTTTTTTTATTTTCCACGAAGTACAAAATTATTGATATAAATTTTGAATTTTTCTAAAGTGAAAAAGCAAGATAAAAATTTTTTATGTTTTTGAACGTTTGAAATAATTATATTTTATATTTTATATTTTACTATCGTGCAAAAATTCAAAATGAACAATTTTTTCTACTTTTAAACACAATTTTGTGCCCCCCCCCCCCCCCCCCCCCC
>FIZR01031179.1:0-10775 GCA_900060175.1 Ferrisia virgata
TTTTTTTTTGTTTGGGGGGGGGGGGGTGTCCCTATGAGTCAAAGGAGCAGCGTAGAAAAAGTTCTCCGGGTGAAAAATTCTTAGCTACGCCACTGCCGGGGGGGGGGGGTAACTTTGCAGTGTCATTGTACCCCCTCAGAGGCCCAAAAATGTAGTTTTTTCATCGGTGTTCTTTATTTTTTTGAATTTTTCCCCCCGGATAACTCCCCTACCACTTGATCTAAGAGGTTGAAATTTGGTACATAGATTTAGCATAAGTCCTAGATGTACTTTTTGGGGCTTTCACTTTTTCACTCCAACATCTACGTGTACCCCTACCACTCTTCTTTTTTTTATTTTGTGAGTGGACAATTCGAATATTCACTTAATTCATGAAAATCAGGCTCTAGAAGCACTTCAAGTTTGTTTGTTTTTTTTTTTTTTTTTACCAATGTTGTGAATTTCTGTGACTCCTGATCCATATAATTAATGAATTTACTACTCTTCTATTGCATTTTGAATGAAAAATTAGAATCTTTGAGATCACTATTTGCCTAAGATGGTGCTTGTGAAGTCTTACTAATGTTACGTACTAAGAGATGTTCTGAGTGAATATTTATATTTCTTATTGAAACTGTATTTTCAAGTTCTATCGTAAAATTACGTAAATTATTTTATTAAGCAGTTTTCTTCGGGACGCTTGGTAAAGATGGTATGTCTGTTCATCTAACAAAATGTATTTGTGTTCGTTGTAAAAAGGGTTACTAATTTCGAAACAAGCTGGACTCCCCTTGAAAAACAATTTTAAACAATTAAAGATTAGGAGGACTTGATTAAAGACCTGCTCTTGAAAAAAATAAATCTTTCACTTTTCCTATTAAATAAAGCATGCAAAACCTCACTAATACCCTGACACAGATACATCTTTTTTTTGCACATTGCATGCATAAAGTAATTGAACTAATGAAGCAATATTAAATCAATATTATTGATGTAAGTATCGTAATTTGTACAATCGCAACAAAAATCGCTCGAATTCGCTTATTACGTTTTGTTTAATCGCAGATATATGGGGTAAGAGTAGGAATGACCTTGGGTCAAATATTTGGTTTAAAAGTTGTATAATATATTAAAAAAAACAACTTTTTAAAGTAAAAAATTTATGTGCAGAGTTTTTTCATCCTTTTGACTTGAGAAAATTTCGGTTTCTCTTTTGGGACCTATTTCAGCTGTACTAGGATTAACTAGTCGAATAATTACTGAAATTGTAGACCTCCCAATCAACCATTTTCTTGATAATTTGGTTCGTTTTTTTGATTTTGTTCAATAAGTCACTACTTTAAAAATTTTCATTCGAAAAAAAATCTACGCTTATTTTAAACAAAATATTTTTTTTTTCAATTTTTTGCAATTTTTAGTGATTATGTGTCATAGTATACTGGCAAGTCTTACGATTCCGCAGAAAATTTCGTAATTTTTTTCGATTTTCCGGGATTACAAAGGTATGCATAAAAGTGGCAAAAATAGCCTAAGTAATTACGTATTTCGAATCAAAAATTCATTTAATCATTTTTTTTTGAAACTTATTTCGAGTTTTATTTCATTTTGCATTCGTTTTGAGCTCTTGACTACGTCAAGATAATTTTAGACTTCGAGGGAGTTTATAATTTGGACAGTAATAGCCAAAAATAATAAAATATTTTTTGTCGTCTTCTATAATCTAGAGAGAGACATTGTAATAATTTCAAAAAATATAATTTGAGGTGAGAAAGGGGGGGGGTGTAAATTTTGGAATTTCGTAGCCTAAAAAAGTAAGGGAGTATCAAAGGTTGTTCATTTGACGTCATTTCACAACTTTTTTCACCCCTACCTTCAGTTTAGGAAAAGAAAAACAGAATTAAAAATTCTTATGGCTTGTATTCAGTTAAAATACCCGGAAATTTACCACCTGGAGGTAATTTTATTTAATGAAAAACTGTACTTTTTCAATTTCTTAATGAAATGCTGCATCAATATTATCATTTTTCAAAGAAAATGTCCAAAAATTAGAGTTACGATATGGCTCTTCCACAGTTCTTCAATGGACTTCTCTCAAAGTGTAAGTTGTATCACTTACCATAAAGTAACGAGTTACTCTCTGTATGCATCTATGCGATAAAACGCAGCTTTTTCATTTTTTGTTTTTTTTTTTTTATTTTTAATTTCTATAATTTGTGTATGCGTACGAATTCTAAATTGTAAAAAACCTACTACAAATCGACAAACTTGATACTACGTATTTGATTACATTTTTGCTTGATTTGTTTTATTTTAAATGCATAACATAATATGCATAATTTTTTTTTTTTTTTTTTCAGATAACTTCAGCAATCCCGTGGAAGAGAATCCGTACATTTGCAGGTAATCAATTCAAAACAATATTTTGCGATAACGATACTGCCAAATAGAGTAAAACTCAAATTAAACAAATATGAAATGTATTTATACATTTTAAACAAATACGACAAAAAAAAAACATATTGCAGCGTACACAATAAACAAATTCAAATAAATTTCAAATAAATGATAAAATTTGTAATAAAAACAAGAAAAAAAAATAATAAAATACAATAGAAAAATATATAAGGTTTTAAAGCTAATGAAAAATTAACTCAAAACCCGCCCGTTTATAAATGCCGGTAAGTGGAAATTTTTTATTTTTTGGTATACTACGTGAAGTTTTTATTACAAAAGAAAAAAAAATTAAACCCTTATCATTCGATAAGAAATGGAATGATTAACGTAAAAGAGTACAAAATCGATCACTTTGATATCGACTAGTCAAAAAATATGTCGTTTGCAACTCTTGGAATCATAATGTCATTTCAAAATACAAAAGAGAAAAAAAAATTAATTTCCCAGCAGCTACTTCTATTTTTATAAAATCGTACTAGTCGAATGACAATTTCATTCGCTAAAAAAAAATTTAATTGAGCAATTTTTTTATACTTAAGGAGTAATTCTTTCGTCGAATTACTTACGTACAAAAATACATCAATGACTACGAATTTTATTCTAAATAATAAAATACATGCAATGTTATATTCTTTTTTCAAAAAAGGATTAAAAAAATTGACGCCGGTTCGAAATATTACGAGAAAAAAAGTAGTTGATTTGGAAAAGAAAAAAAAAAGGAGTTCTCGCGAGGTATCGTTTTCTCCTTTACTTTCGTCCAAAAATTATACGTTTAAAAAAAGTATCGTAGAGTAAACTATATAATGTATTTTGTCATAATATGGCTCTCTCTTTTTTAATACCACAACCGATCACGTTTTACTTACAATCTCGTTAAATTTTCTCTGATCACCTTAATCATTAAATATAATTTATAAAGGTACAGGCCCGTGAACATATTTAAACTTTGGTAAGGAAGATACACTTGGTAACTGAAAGCGATATTCAAAATCGCATATACCAACGATTAAAAAAAATTAAATATAAAAATTTTTTTCGAGCCAGTATCGAAATCGAAATCGTTTGTTTTTTCATTACTATACGTAATTTTTTACAGATATGTAAAAAAAAAAAAATTATGAGGAATGTACATTTAAAAAGGATTTCCTCGCATATGAAAGTGTAATGTGATGTTTTTAATAAAACAAAAAAAAAAGTAATGAATATTGTGATTATGATAACTTTTTATATAATAGTATCATATTTGAGAGAAAAAAAATGCCTTAGTGCATTAAAATACCTTATCATACACTGTGATCCATAACTTCGATTTAAAAAAAAAAAACAATCAAATAAACCTCGTACAATCGCGTGTATTCGAAGAAAACAACAACAACACAAACGAATAAATGAAAAATGACAAGATATCGTGAAAAACAATAGGGAGAGAGATAGAGAGAGAGAGAGAGAGATAAAAAGAAAGAGAAAGAAAGTACCACCCATCTGAAGGCATTCATAAACCCAACTGGTCAAAAGTTAATTCCGTCGCGTAGTATGATTTTTTTCATATTTATAATGAATAAAATCGATAAAAAAGAGACATAAAGAAACAGACAAATATAGGGGAAAACAATAAAGAGACAATGAGAAGGGGGGAGGGAGATTAAAAATGAGTATTCATACGCTCGTCCATTTTAATGTAGTACATAGTCAGTCCTAAAAAAAAAAAAAAAAAAAACGAAAAGAAAAAAAATAAACAAAAAAAAAACCAAAAGTCAAAAAAAAATTAGGAGAGTTACTTATTTAACGAGGATGAATTAGAAGATACGCAGGAACTATTGGTCGGGGGTCCCGGCGACGAATATTCTTTACAATCTTTAAAACTAGTTAGCTTTTTAGCCGAGCTGCTCGATGCCAACTTGGTTGGAAGCTTTGAGGAGTTAGTTTTAAGCGGAATTTTACTTATGATTCGTTTCGACGATTGGGACCCATTCGACGACGAAGATTTTGTTCGGTTATCACTATGATCCCTCAGATCTTGACACTTGACGCTGTGTTTACTGCTGTTCAGCATTGGATTGGTTGGCTGCTGCAGTAGAGCCGTATCCGATACCGGACAGGTGAACATATCGTTTGACTCTTGATGCGATACGTTAGCTTTACCATTCGACGAGGTCATCAGATCGCTGGCCGAATAGCAGAATTTTTCGTTACGCATACGCTCGAGTACTCGTACTTTGGCTTTGGTACCTTCTAATTGTATATTCTTCTCTTCCAGCTGAAACCTGAGGTCTTCGTTTTCGATTTTAAACCTGTTCAGCTGCTGGAATATGTTCAGTCTAGATTTGGAGATACGTTGCACGTGCACGTTTAACGCTTCTATTTGATAGGATAACGTTAACAGATACCGGTGCAATTCGATAGGATTGTATTCGTTTAATATACCGAGTACTTTTTCTTTGGATAGCGATATTTTGCTACCGGCTTTTGGCACCTCTGAGAAAGACGAATGGCCGCTTAAAAATCCGATCAGTATGTCGGGTTTACCGATGCTGCTATTGATGCATTGATCGATAGCCGACGAGGACGATGTCGAAGACGCAGTACTCGACTGCCTGACGATGGTACTATTATTATGATTACTATTAGTCTTTGATACAGCTGCGATGGATTCGCCGCCTACGCTACCGGGCACCGCTGCTCGATCGGAAACCTTACAATCGTCGCAAGGGCATTCCGACTTACTGCGGCATCTACGCTTTTTATCAAATTCTTCCCTTAGATCTAGCCTGGTGCCGGCATCTTTACCATCAACCGAGCTCAGCTCTTTGGTTAACGGATTAGTCGGCCTGTCTAGTTTGGTACCAGCCACCGATACCGTTGTCGTCGTATCAAACGATAGATTCGATTGTTCGCTTGGCGTCGTGAAGTACGGTTCTCCTCTTTGGTTACACGTTGAATTCTGCGCAGACTGTTGCTGGTCAGCAACGCCTGTTGACGATTGATTCTCTTTGAAAAACTGTACTAATTTTAATAGTTGGCACTTTGCAAAAGGCGTTTGAGCATTACGCGAAGGTTGATTACGTTCGAAGAAGGTACGATGCGTTTCGTCGCCGCCGGATAGTCGATTATTTTGCTGCTGTTGTTGTTGATGTTGTTGTTGTTCGCATTCTATGGTAACGGCAACACGAAGACGTTCTTCGAGATCGCGTTTTTCTGCCGACACGTTCTCCAATTCGGTCAGCAGCTTGTTGGTTTGCGCAAGATTGGCGAAATGTTCGCTTTCGATATCGGTTAATTTTTTCAACAACAGATCTCGTTCGTGTTTCAAGTCATCCAGCTCGCTGTCTAGAAAATGCGACCGAAGCGAACAATCGAAGGTGTAATCGGCCGCCGTGCAATTGTTGCCATTGGCGGCGGTACCATTTTTGCAACTGATCAAATCGTCTAGACTTTTGCAACGACGTTTCGACGTGGTTAAACTGCTGCTGATGGTATTCGAGGTGGTAACGTTGTTGCCGGATTTGCGATTCAGACGATTCCACAGATAGTCGACCTCGAGCTTTAGACGTGTACCTTTGCTGTGTATGGTATCCAGCAAGCTGAAAAGCTCATCGTCGGTTTCGCGACTTTTACTGCGACTGCTGCTGATGGCCGACGAATGATCTTTATTGCTTTCGGTACAAAATCCGGAATCTTGTATGGCGCTGCTGGTCACCGATCCGGATGCTTCTCCGCTACGAGAGGACGCTTTGCCTTGACTATTGCTACGATACCTGGGCACCAGCGACGATACCAGGCATTCTTGATCTCTTAGCTGTTGGCCTAGTTTACGTTTAACGCGTATACCCGGCTCCCATTTGTTGCTAGTCGGGGACATCACAGATTGCGGTATTTTGCGCAGCTGAGGAAACGCTTCCATGACCAGTTCGCGGAACTCCAGCAAAGCGCCTACTTCGTTTTGTAGCTCTTGCAAAGCCAGCATCGATTTCGCCTGCTCGCTGATGAAGTAATGAAAAGAGGGTAAATCGGCGCCGCCGCCTCCGCCGTCTCGGCCGGCTACCGTGATTACCGGCGACGGCGAGGACGTCAAGTTGATGTTCGGCTCGCCGACGTCGCCGTCCACCTCGACCATGCGTCGTCTGTTTGTATCCTGCATGGTGGTCGGTGGCGGCGGAGGCGAGATGATCTCGTTCAACGAGTCTATAACCTCGTCCATGGCTAATTATCAATCGATGATGCGATTTCCTTTTTGTCGCTGTCGTTCGATCCTGCAGCTCGTCCTTCGTCTCTGCACATCTTCGTCTGTATCGCACCGGCCAAACAAAGGTGTTTGCGCGACGGTGGTGCTCCAAACGATGGTATTGTTGAGGTTGGTATCGATGGTGGGGCTGGAGGGGATGGTGATGGTATCGCCGCCGCCACCGCTATTGCTGCTGATGTCGCTACTGTCGCTGCCGCTGTCAGCGGAAACGTGAAATTCTGCAACATATTAAAATTACACTCCTATTAGTACGATACGAGCCAATCTAGGTACTAAGTACATGCATACTACGTATGTGTACGCGGATGTTGTAATATACCTACACGTCTACATCGTCTACCTGTTACATATATACGTAGACGTACACGAGTTTGTACATTTTTTTTTCCTAGTCGAATACACGAATTTTTCATACAGTAAAAGTGAAACTCTCCCTATAACGGTAGGAAGGTGAAGGTACCTAGCTTCATCGTATGATTTGCAGCAAAGGTTTTTAGTAGTCTTTTTTCAAGTCTAACGAATTATTACATGAAAGTCGAAGTGAAACCGAATATTTCAATTTATTTTTTTTTGGACGTAAAAAGAGGGGCACAGTGAAACTTGCTCACCATTTAATGCGAAAGAATTTGTAATTTTTTGGTACGAAAATTCATTAAAAAATGATGTAACTGTTCAAAAACTTTTTATTTCTCAAATTTTCGTTCAAATTTCACCCCAACGCCAATACGTAACCGTTGATTTCCTAAAATTTCCCTCCCATGAAGTTGGATAAAATTACTGCCCCACTATTTGATGACGAACTGGATGAATATTTATTTAGCTGCAACTCTCAAAACCTCAGAAACGTTATAGTAACTGTTCGAAAACGTTATAATTGACTGTATAAAACCCAAAAAGAATAAGTATCAAAACATCAAAATAATCATACTAAGATGAAGTTGAACAGAACTCTAATTTCTGCTGAAAAATTAATACAGATGCCATGAATTAATTTTCAGGGGGTTCAGAACTCTATGAAGGTTTTTATTGAAATAACCCCTCCCCCCTCCTTTCAAATAAGAATAGTTATCTGTTAATCAATTAATATCAGAAGTCATATTTCTCGTCTAAACCTCAAAACACCACACACAGTTCACTACTCGAGTAGCTCAAAGCCATCCATATGCGATTAATGTTTGAAAAATTCTATGAAACGTTGTGAACTGAGGATAAAGTTGGTCCGGCATCCTGAATTTGACGTATATCGTTAGATGGTTCAAAGACGACCAACTCCCCCCCCCCCAGGTCCTCCGAGGCTTACTTCGTGATAAGTTTGTGAAAGTCGGATTGTTGAAAAACGTATTCTGAGATTATATTCTGGCTCAAACTAGGGTCAATATTGCGCTTCAGCCCAAAGTTTCAAAAGTTTCAGGGGGGGGGGGGTTACTCTGATAGTCTCAAAAATTATTGTTGAAAAATGCTCCAACTCGTTTTTATTGGTAGGGATCTAGAGATGAGTGAATTTTTTTTTTCAAATTTAGGTTCATCTATCATCTATTACCTGATGAACTGAGGAAAACAAGATGAAATAAACTCATGAGTAAAGTTTTTAAACTAGGAAGGCCTTCTCTTGGGACCTATCTGTCCCTGATTCGTGAGCTATTTATGGTTCTCGTATACAAAAAAGTCTATAACTTTAAGTTTATTGCGCTAAAAAAACAGCCTCATCAATCATTTTCTGGTTATTTAAATACTCAGTTTGAAGTTGAGATTTTTGAAAGAATCTCCTCTCAACAGCCCCCCCCCCCTCCTCACCAGGTTTCGGTGATCTGGTAGATCTTTTAATTATTTACATTACGAACTGTTCAAAATTGAGGATACGTTATCGATTAAAAATTTTATTTCTATAGAAATCTTTCTTGAAATGTTTCATTCTTGAGTAAATTCGACGTATGAAATCATCTATTTGCGAACTTAGAACATATTCGTGGAGACGTAATGAACTATCTCGCGAAATTCAGTGCATCAAAGTGCGTCTTCCCGATGGGCAGAACCGTTTCAAATGAAAATTTCGACTTTGTATACACGAAAAGCTAAGGTATTTTTGGCCTGATTTTCTATGTCATATTATCAATAAAACCAGGTTATTACGGTCTATCAACCATTGGCGGATGAGGTGGCAATATCAACAAAATTCTTTTTGGGATCCTAGAAGATCGTTAAGACCATTTTCGACCATGTCAGATATTTATTTCCATTTTTATTTTTTTCACCCTCGAAACTAAAAATCGTCTTTTCAGTTCGATACCGACCCCAAAATGGATAAATTGTTCCTTTTTAAACCAATCGATAGGCAGTCCAAAGTTGTATAACATGCTCAGAAATTAGCTTACTAGGTTTTAATTAGGAGGAGTGTTATAAGGGTTTTCCTCCTTTTTGAGCTTGAAAAAGAGGGCTGTTCTTCCCCCTATCTTCCCTTCAAATTGAGCTACGAATTCAAAATTTGCTATGTACATTTAATAATGGTTCTAAATCTGCCTCTTGGGGGGTCTAGACTTTTCAGCTTCATTGTACCTCCTCACAGCCCCAAAAATGTAGTTTTTTGATCAGTTTTTCTTATTTTTTAAGTTTTTGCTCTTCTCATAACCCCTTCAAATTGGGCTACAAAGTTTACATTTTTCAGGTAGATTTAGTATAAGTCATAGACGTACCCTTTGGAGGTTCCGATTAAAAAAAAGATTTTTTAGGGGGGGAGAGGTCCTACGTAATTATGCCTTTTGGGGTTTCTCGACTTTTCAGTCTTATTTCACCCCCTCACAGCTCAAAAAATACAAGTTTTTTGGTCGGTTTTTCTCTTTTTTTTGTTTGTTCCTCGCATCTCCCCCCCCCCTGAGATAGGAAGTCGAAATTTGATATGGAGATTTAGTATAGGTCCTAGATGTACCTTTTGGGAGGTTCGACTTTTCAACCTCGTTACATCCCCTCACAACCCTGGAAACAATTTTTTGTCTTTTTTTTTTTGACTTTTTTAGTTTATTCTTCGCACTTTGCTCCCCCCCCCCCTCCAAATAAGTTAATATTTAGTATAGTTCCGAGAGTCGGCTTTTGGTACTGTCGATTTTTAAGCATCATTGCCCCCCCCCCCTCCATTCCAATTTCTGATTAAGGTTTTCCAATTCACATACTTAATTATAATTTATAATATTTTCCCAAAATCAGGCTGAAAAAGCATCGCTTTTACTTCGGTTTTGAGGAGGCGCCTATTAAACCTAGGAAGCTAAAATTTTTTTACCGAGAGATTTCAACTATTTGAGTACTTTACATGGCTCAAAATTTTACCTTCGTGAAATTACATTTTCTTTCAGACCACTTTATTACTTATGCAGTTTTTGAAAAATGAAAAGATTAAAAATTCATATTGAAGTGATAGGCAACTGGAGGCGATTTCATCTCATCGTGGTACATATAAAAGATCACTCGACGAGAAAAACTACATGCACAAGCCTATGTACCTACAATCTAGCTGACTACCTGGTACCTACTGAATAGCTGACTGCGTATGGAATTTTTTTTCCATTATCATTATTATTACGTGTACGAATTCTGCGGCCGATAATTCGATCACCGAGACCGATACTGCGCTGAAGTGAGGCGACTCGACGCGTAAAAAATTACGAATATACGCGTACCTACCTACCTACCTACCTACCTACCTACCTACCTGCCTGCCTTCCTAGCTACCTATCTATCCATCTATCTATCTATATATACCTACGAACTATATATGAGAGGCCGTAATTAATGCCCATTTTCACACCTACCGCGTACGCTAACCGCGCATCCTCTTTTGTACCCATGTACCGTTGGTAATTACCTGTATATACTTTACGGTTTCAGAATTTGTGTACTATTTTGTATGCCTTCGCCGTAATACACAGATAACCATACAGGCACTCTTGTCTGTTGGTATATAAAGAAGATCAGGCAATAACAACAACATGCTATCGCCGTGCTATAGCCAAAAGAAGAGAGGAATACGGTGGCGGCAATGGCCGCACGGACGCGTATCTTATTACATATCCGTTTTCTTTTCTTCTCGTCGCTGTATCTATAGTATTCT